>JARYGA010023001.1:0-27050 GCA_030545235.1 Helianthus tuberosus | reverse complement strand
TGTTGGGATCGCATTCGAATAAAGACAACTTCGTTGTTCCCGATATTACCTCTAACTCTAGCGAAGACTTGAGTGATAGTCGTCCCTGTGTCGATTGTGCCGTGAAGGACTCCCCATTAACTTCGTTCGGTGCATACATAGACCTGAGCGACTCGGCATACACCTTCTTTAACGAGAGCCCGGGAAAGGGTTGGACTTGTCCACCTACATTTAGCATAGGAATCACCCTCGCCGACAACCTCTTGCGTTCTCGTCTTAATTTAGAGCAACTAAGGTATCTCAAGCACTTTGGGGTTGTTCCATCCAGTAAGGAACCGCCCGATCCGGATAAGTTCCTTAGAAATAGACGAAACTTCATAAACAACCTCTAGACACGGGGCCATATCCAGGTCACCACGCCCCCCGTGTCCACCAAAAGATTCCTTTCTGACTTTTTGTCAGAATACGGACAAAATGTGTCAGGATCTTGCCTGCACACGGGGCCGTGTCCAGCGGACACGGGGCCGTGTCTAGCGGACACGTGGCCGTGTGCAGCATGCTGTCGTTTTCTATAAATGCAGCCAAGAATCCTGCACATTTGGACCATTCTAGGGACAGAGATTTGGTGGGATCTTCACACATACCATCCTAGGTATTTTCTAAAAAAAGGTTCTCAACAACCATCTTGTCCTTTCCTCTCTTGTCCATTCCCTTCTTCTTCATTTTTTCCTCAACACCTCCATTAGAGCTTGAGATCATCATGATTCCAAGCTTTATTGTGATTTTTGTTAGGTTTTTGTTCAAGGAATCTTGTTAAAAATAAGTTTTACAATATTGTTTTAAGTTATTTTTGCTCAAAAACGCTTCTTAAGTTGGTAAAATAATTTGAAACTCCAAGATTCCTTGTGCCAAAAATCTGCAGAAAGGTGAACACGGGGCCGTGCTCATTGAGCACGGGGCCGTGTCCGAGGTTACTGTTTCATTAAAATGAACTCTTTTCAGTTTGTTTTCGTAGAATGTCAAGCCAAAACAGTGGAACTTCGTCGGCACATTCCAGAAACAGTCGAAGAGATCGGAGGTCCTCAATCGAAGAAACTCTCGTACGCTACGTGATGGCATTATGTGAAGCTCTAGATGAGATGACATCGGTAGAGGAGGTCCTTATAGACCGTATAAATTATCTTACGGTGGGGTTGGAAAACAGTTTTCAAGAAATCAACCTCTTGCACCAGAGGTTGAATATTCTTGTGACACCTCCCATGGAGCCAATCCTCCCTCAAGAGGATTGGAACCTAGCACTTGGAGTCAATAATCCCACCGGATGGGATGACATCCCCGCGAAACCTCCTCTTGACGATTTGCAGGAAGTACCGGTGGAGATTGCATCCCCTCAAACTGATGCAAATGAGCCGGCCTTTCTTCTCCCAAGGGAGATAGAGAAATGGCTCGCCGACGTGTGAGGGACCCATATCCGGAGAAAGAAGTTCTTAGAGCCGCATTCATCCGGGAGAATTATCTTTTCGAAAATTTTGCTAATAGAATAAACTTTAGGCTAGAGCTTCTTGGTTTAGACTTCTTGTGTTTCTTTTGACCTATTTATCTAGAATTTTAATTTATTAGGATTATTATGTAACTTTCTCTATTTGAATGAATGATGGTTTTAATTAATTTGGTGTTTGGATGATGATGTAATGGATAAAAGACACTCGGGATGGTGAAGGATACCAAGGGAAACTTGCACCAGCACTCCATGCACAAAAACAGGGCCACCCGACAATTTTTCTTCATTACAGCAAGTTCAGCACGGGGCCGTGCTCATCCAACACGCCCCGTGCTCAACCATCTGCAGAAAAACGCCCAGTTCAGGTACCTGGACACGGGGCGTGCTCACTGAACACGCCCCCGTGTCCAGCCTTCTGTTACTTTATTTTATTTTCTGTTACTGGCAATCTGAACACAGTGCCGTGCCCGGACACCACGGGGCCTTGTCCAGACGCCTAGTAACATAAAATTTTGCTTTTTCACATCTTTTACACATTCAATCAACCTAAAAACTTATTTTTGGGACACATTGAGGACAATGTGTAATTTAAGTGTGGGGGGGGGGGGATGCTAAAACCTTGAATTTTGCAAGTCCTAATTACAAGCCTTATACAAAACTCTATTAAAACCGCTATTCAATTTTTTTTACTTGTCTTGGTTTAATTTGGGAATTACAAGTTCTAAAGAAGGTGATATTTTTACAAATTTACAACCGATAGCGTCGTGATAAAAAGAACCAACATAAGAAAATTATGAAACGGCATGACAAATCTAGTTAAAATTTGATTATATATACTTGATCACATAAAAACCCATTCCCACAAAAAGTGAGTTTTGAGCCTTTATTGAGCATACAAATACACATCTTTAAACTAAATGCTCATTTTTCGTTTCTTGTGTGAATAGCCGCTTGGTTCTTACGACTCTAGAACTTGCCATGATGATACATTCCCGGTCCTTACCAACTTAAACCCGAGTAAGTAAATGATGGAGGCATTAGGACTAACCCTTTTTCTTTCAACACCATTATTTTTCTTTTTCTTTTTTATCACCTACCCAAAATCCCCCTAGTTAACCCCTTTGAGCCTAAACCTTTTCATTTCTTAACCCAAATCAAACACCCTTTTTACCCACCAAAACCCTTTTTCATTTTAAACCCTTTATTTTAGTAACAAAGCTCGGTTTTTCTTATGACTTCCTTATAAAAAAAAAAAAAAAGATGATGAAGCCAAAAGAAATAAATAAACAAGTTTATCAAAAAGAACTTTGTTTGAAGAATTGCTTCATCAAAATAAAAAGTTACAAAAATAAAATGGTCTTACGAAAACCGACGCTTTCTACGCCTTTCGCCCTTTTCTACTAACCCAACCACCTACCTTTAACCCAAGCCTAACCCTTCCCCAAAGTCCTCTTGATATTTACAAAGGTGTATAGTTAAAAAGGAGGAGGATTGATCGCTTGGCAAGCTTATGGTAGGAATAAGTTCCATGCCGCTCTCGAGAGTTTTCACAAAAATACACCTTCGGCCGAGTGTTGAGTGATCCCCGTGAGGTATGTGAACTTGTATATAAATGGAATTTTAAAAAGGCATGTTATGCCCTAATAAATAATTTCTCTTATGAAAAGTTTTAAATAAATCATGACGAATAAGATTGTAAATAAAATAAAAATAAAAATTAATAAAGAATCTTGGAAATCCCGACACTCTATGACAAGCCCAAAAACCTTCTCTTCTTCCCATTCCATTTGGGAGTGTAAGCCACATTATAAAGAGTTTTGCTTGAGGACAAGCAAAGATTCAAGTGTGGGGGCATTTGATGTGTGCAAAATGCAACATATAAATTACATCAAATGAGGCATAAAACTAACCATTTTTTAGTACTAATGTTGGAAAAAGTGTGCTTTTGTCTTCCTTTTATATTTTCAGGGTTAAAAGAGCTTAAATGAACAAAAGAAGCAAAAATGTAGCCAAATCCAGCATAAATACAAGAAAATGAATAAAAGTGGCATGCCCGACCCCTCGACAGCATCCTCCAAAGCAAAAACAAGAAAACAGATGGCTGAACACGCCCCGTGCTCACTGAGCACGGGGGCGTGCCCAAGTGTCTGCAGAAAAGACAAAGTTGTAGAAGCTTCTATCACCCACCACGGGGGCGTGCCCAGCGGACACATGGCCGTGGTCAACTCTAAGATTCGCAGAATCTAGGAAAATCTTGATAGTATAGATACGCTTCTGCACACGGGGTCGTGCCCAGCGGACACGGGGGCGTGGTCAACTAATGCAGACAAACTGCATTTAATGAAGAAAGGGAAGATGGGTGGACACGGGGCCGTGCCCAATGGACACGGGGCCGTGTCCAGGCTTCTGTGTAGGCTATAAATAGGGGTGCTTGGCTCATTTGCAAACCATCCCTTGGCAAACCACCTCTCTCACACTTCACCCACCCACCACCACCATCACAACCCACATCCACCACCATCATCCATCATAGAGTGTGTGAGTAGTCTCGGGATCCAAGATTGATCGTAAGAGTTCTTGACAATCAAAGGCCATGCTTGCCTAAGTCTCTTACATCACTTGGTGAAGACAAGTGTTTAGTGTAATACTTTTTTATTTTTAATCTTTTCGCACTTTTTATTTGGTTCTGTATTAATGACTTTAATAACTAGTTTCTTATGTTGAAGGTGAGTCTTCTTTATCGTTTGTCCGTGGTGTCTTGGCATTATTTTACTGTATATATAAAATAAAAGATTTTCACCATTCATATATCCACGGTCTATATGGAGATATGTTGGCTACCTGGTTGGGGGTTAAGGAAACGGTTTGGTAAGAGTCTTGCCTTGTTCAGTGTATAGATCCTGCAAGGACCTGGGTCAACTTTAGTAGGACCTCCTTCAATACCCACTGGTATTGGATGGCGGGGGTCCGAACTCCTTGATCCCCTCATATGTAAACTACTATTAATACTTTAACCTGGCTACTTAGGACTGTATCCCTGCTGACTCAGACTACTTAGCCGAGGGTAACGTCACCTCCAGAAGAGGGGCCTACCACAATATGCATTAATAACTTAATTAATTATCTTTCAATAATCCAACCCTTTAGGATTGTATCCTTGCTGACTCAAACTACTGGGTCGATGGTAACGTCACCTTCAGAAGAGGGGCCTACTACAATAACTAAGATAATCTCTTAAAAAGTGCAAAAGTGCGGAAATAATCAAAGGTTACACTAAATACGAGTTGGATCCGAGTGATTAATCTTGTCTATCTGTTTTATTTTTATTTTTATTTTTCAGCATTTTAGTTAGTTTTCTAAACTTTTGATTTTATTAGACGTTGAGGATAATCCGGTATTAAAAACTCTTGTGTACTTGGACGACCTCGGTATCTTACCAACACTATACTACGCTCACGATGGGTGCACTTGCCCATATGTGTGTTTAGTGTTAGTAAATATCGTGTTTTATAAATTTAAAACTTGGCTAAAAAGTGTTAAAGGGATTAAAATAGACATTAAAAACCTATACGACACTTCACACGCATCATTCCCCTTCTCCAACTAATCTCTGAATGAGTGTGCAGGATGTTCCAGGAGGAACTATTGATAGTCTTAGGATTGTTGATAGTGGAGCATCCATGCACAAGATCGGCGACATAAGCCTCCGAAACATTGTTACATCTAGGAGAATATTGTTGCCTTTGATGGAGAGGGAAAAAGAAAAGAAGACAAAAATTCCGATGAAGGAATGATGGTGAAAGAATGTGGTTGAATGAAGTTGAAAAATTCGACAAGATGAAAAATGTGCCAAAATTTGATTGTTGAAGGCTTTGATTGGGTCATCAGGAAAGATTCCAATGAAAAGTTCACGCCTGCAACTCGTCTGAAACTTTTCAAAGATACAAGGATTTTTTTCCACAAGAAGTTCAAAGTCCACAAGATGAACGTGTAGGGTACTTTTCTCTTCGGTGTGATTGAAGAAAATGTGTTTATTGAACAAACCAGCTGTCACACCCCGACCAAGTAAAACAACAAAACGTGGCGGAAACGTCGGGGAGTGTTGTAACATAATTAATTGTTTCACAACCATGGAAATTAAAGTTACGTTTCATTTATCAAACAAGAGGGTTACAATGTCTTAAAACAAGAAACAAAGAT
Source organism: Helianthus tuberosus (assembly GCA_030545235.1). NCBI lineage: Eukaryota > Viridiplantae > Streptophyta > Magnoliopsida > Asterales > Asteraceae > Helianthus > Helianthus tuberosus. The sequence goes on along the minus strand of JARYGA010023001.1, from coordinate 21,370 downwards.
ACGTGACACAATTAAACTAGTTCTAGCTTCATTTTAAGTTGCTAAGGCACGGGTCCGCCTATGTTTGACTTGATCATCCTATGCAACAGCCCCTGAAACATATGTGAAAATAGGTACGTCAGCATAAAAATGCCTGTGAGATACATAGGTTTTGTGAAAATAGGATTCATGACTTGTGTTTAAAGAAACTGTTTAATAAAAGAAGCCATGAATCTTGTTGAGTGATTCCCTTCATAAGTCATTTGAAAAGTGATAAATAAACCAAATGATATATATGTATAAAAGAATAGTGTATGGTTAAGTGAATAACCATATAAAATGAGTTTGTATAAGTTAAGTTATTTGTAAAACGATGTCTATGTGAAGATTGTATTGTAGATATAATATGTCTAAACTGAAATGGTTTAAATAACGCTATGATATGTAATACCATAAAAACACTTATATATAGGAAGTACCAGCGGCGTATCCACCATGTTTTTATCGTATTACACATCGCCTCGTTACTTAAATCACTTATCAAAAACAACCACCAAAATGTAATGTTTAACAATTGTAGAAATGTTTATGTATGGTCAAATACGGTTCAACAGTTACAAACGGTTCATATAATCAAATGGTTACAACGGTTCACATAGTCAAATAGTTACAAACGGCTCAAAATGTAATATAATGTGTTCATATGCTGGATGAGCATATGCAACAAAATGCAATGTAAAACAATGTGTCCATATGTTGAGTAAACATATGCAACTAATGTGATGTAAATCAATGCGCTAGCATGCTCAGTCAACATACATAGCAGAAATGTAAAGTAAAACAATGTACTAAGTATGCTAAGTAAACATACATAGCGAAACAATGTACTGTAAATCATGTACTAATAGTGTACTAATGAACATAGCAAGTATATGATGTGAAAACAGGAAAGCACGAAAGTAACAAGTAGGCACACGTGTTTCACCCCAAAACATTTGAAAAACAGTAAAAGAGGGGTCTATGTACTCACTTGAGATTGCCTAGAAGTCCTTGTGTAACAACCAAACAATGCTAGAGATCACGGAAATCAAACGGCACCTAAATCGGAGGATCAGATAGAATGAGGGTTCGTAAACCAAATGAGTATGGGAACTCATGTAATATGGTTTAACAAAGCCTACATACTAAAATGAAACCTAACCTAAGTGCTTACGACCCATTACGACCCGTTTAGGTAGCTTATGCTACTTTAACGCGTCGTTCGCCTAAAACGCATTCGGAATGCCTAACTAGCCCTATGATAAGTAAAATATGCCTTAACATGTCTAACATTGTTGCTAAATCAGTTTAGATATCAAAAATTATGTTACATATGCTTAAAATGAATTTTGGCGTAAAAAGGGCATTTTGGTAATTTACCTAAGGCATATAAACTACCTATCATGCGACTAATCAAACCTATGTGACCATAAGGTATAACCTCGGAAGGTTATTCCCTACGCTACTATGGTCACTTAACATGTTTGGTCGGATCCTAATGATCGACCAAACGGGTCGTGTTCGAAAGTCTAAGCGGGTGTTTAGTCCGCTTGACTTTCGGCTCCACACAAGCACTAATCTAAAAAAAATGACGAGCTAAACATGCTAGAACATGTTTAGTTAAGTTAGAAAACAGGTTTTGATATCCAAACAAACGGTTTTGATATCCTAGAGTAGTTTGGCTACAAAATACGCGAGAAAACGCATTTTGGCCGAAACTACGACTCGTCACTGAGCCTAGATAACGTGGTAATCAGTAGGTATAGTCACTAGGGACTATAACCATCGTGATTACGCTCACGTTATGAAGTTCAAACGAACTTCGCGTTGATCATAAACTGGTCAAAGAAGAAAGTCAAACGCAGTTTGACTTTAACGACAAAAACGAATGAAAAGAACGAAAGAATACTTACAGAAGGTCCCCGCAAGCTCTTGATCCAATTTACTCTCAGGTATGAAGCATAAACTTCAACTTAGAGAGCCAAAATCAGATTCAAGTGTGCTTTGGGAGGAAGTGAGGGTGGGTATTTATAGGAATTCAAGAACCGTTAAGATCGTTCATCGAAAACTGAGCTTTGATCTGGACCTTACATGTGTGCCCATGGTTTTCTAAAACCAAGGGAGCCCCTAATATGGACTATGTTCATTGAATACCAGCCCATGGTTTTGCAAAACCATGGGTTAAAACCATCAACACTTCAAAATAGACTAGGTTCATTGAATAGGGAACTTAAAATAAGCTCAAAAACATCTCGGATGTCGGTTTGTTTGGTCGTATGGTTGCGTTATTCGCTTAATTACGACGGAAGTCATAACGAACGCAAAAACGATCCAAATTAAGCGACGAATGGAATTTTATCATGCCAAACACTAAAATAAAATATTTTAATGCTTACATAAATTTTTGTATGTCCGGATATATTTAGAACGTAAGATATGCGCGAAAATGCAAACTTGTGCACTTTTTGACGCTTTCAGTCCCTGAATGACCCAAAAGTTTATTTTAGCACACCGAACCCCTCAAAGCCTATTTCTAAGCTATGTAAAGGATATTTATGGTATGTTTAACTTATGGTCATGTTCCGGAATGTCTGTTCTAGTACGAATCGCCATACTTTCGTAGTTTGTCGAATTTAGTCCCTGTAAGCTATTTAAACTTGATTTTGCCATACCAAAGCCTTCAAAACTTATTTCTAAGTTATGTAAGGGTTATTTAAGGCATGTTAAGCATATGTCACTATTCCGGAGTGTTTGTTGCATTAAACTGGTTATATTTACGCATCAGTGTGCGTTTAACCTTCCAGAAAGCGATTTAGAGCCCGAAATCGAACAAGAATTGAAATGTTCAAACGATACACATATTTATACAAATCCCAAGTATGAAACACAAATTTCATTGATTTGGTTTTTGTTTGATGGTCGCAGTGACCCAGGTGTCACAGTCTCCCCTACTTTAGGAAATTCCGTCCCGAAATTTATTCGTAGGAGTTTGTCTGTGACTTTGTGTTAAACGATCATCAAAGATATGCAAGGCATAATCCTGTCATTTTCCTCAACGGATATTCTTCAGAAGTGAAAATGAACGAACGGAGTCATTTTCCTCAACGGGTTTTTCGGAAATGGAAAATGAAGGATTTAACAAACGGATATTCATTTCCCTCAACGGATATTCTTCAGAAGCGAAAACGAATGGATGATTCATTTTCCTCAACGGGTTCTTCGTCAGAAACGGGAATGAACGAATAATCAACGGATATTCATTTCCCTCAACGGATATTCTTCAAAAGCGAAAATGAACAAACGGAGTCATTTTCCTCAACGGGTATTCTTCAGAATTGGGAATGAAGGATTAAACAAACGGATATTCATTTCCCTCAACGGATATTCTTCAGAACAAAAATGAATGGGTGATTCATTTTTCTCAACGGGTATTCTTCAGAATTGGAAATGAAGGATTTAACAAACGGATATTCATTTCCCTCGACGGATACTCTTCCGAACGAAAATAAACAAACGGAGTCATTTTCCTCAACGGGTATTCTTCAGAATTGGAAATGAAGGATATTAACAAACGGATATTCATTTCCCTCAATGGATATTCTTCAGAAGCGAAAATGAATGGATGATTCATTTTCCTCAACTGGTTCTTCGTCAGAAACGGGAATGAAGGAATAATCAACGGATATTCATATCCCTCAACGGATATTCTTCAGAAGCGAAAATGAACAAACGGAGTCATTTTCCTCAACGGGTATTCTTCAGAATTGGGAATGAAGGATTAAACAAACGGATATTCATTTCCCTCAACGGATATTCTTCAGAACGAAAATGAATGGGTGATTCATTTTTCTCAACGGGTATTCTTCAGAATTGGAAATGAAGGATTTAACAAACGGATATTCATTTCCCTCGACGGATACTCTTCAGAACGAAAATGAACAAACGGAGTCATTTTCCTCAACAGGTATTCTTCAGAATTGGAAATGAAGGATATTAACAAACGGATATTCATTTCCCTCAACGGATATTATTTTAAAAGTGAAAAATGAATAGCTAGTTCATTTTTCCTCAACGGATGCTTCATCAGAATGGGAATGAATAGGGTTAACTCTAGACACATGACAGAACTTGCTGTGATTTCTGTTCACTAAATTCCATAATTATGTATGCATCCATAATTATGTAATTTCTTGCATAGTAATCACAGTTTGTTTTATAATGTGAAGGGGATAGAATTTGAATAAGGTCGAGACAACTTATAATTAGGTCAACACATCAACACACAAGCACATAATTGTTTTCTTGGATATAAATTTGTTATCATCTTGTTATTAATTGTTATTAACTTGATGTCGATTTGAACATGGGTATTCAAGGTACACCAGGAACCCAGTCGATGGGCTTCAACGTCCTCAAGAATCTATCTGAAAATAGGATGATCTTCCAAAAATTCGATTTTTGATTACCAGGAATCATAACATTCGAATAAAGGTACACATTAGTTAAGGACTTACGGAAATACCCTTAGGTACCCTTTTAAGGATTTATAGTGGTATATTGGGTATTCGTCTAGTGTTGTAACTTGCGCCTTGTACTTTGTTTCTTTGGAAGAAATGTGTACTTAGGTTCTTTGTGGAAATCGCAAGAAATCAAAAGATGGGAGGAATGCGGTTCCTTGATTATCGGTATCGTAGGGGATATGTCATTTATTCATGCAACCACAATTGTACATTGCAATGTAAATAAAGGATTTATTTATAAACAACAATAACAACAACAACTGTTTCATAGATCGTGACAACAAAAGAAAATAATACACAAGGCTTGATTATTTTCTAAACAGCGTTGTCTTCTGTCGGTTAGATACTTATCCCTGCGCTGGATTTGCATTAGCATGCCTTGGGCAATTCCTACGAAAATGGCCCATCTTGCCACAGTTTTAGCAAGACCCCGGTGGAAAACGAGCTTGAGCAGGATTGTTGCCATCTTGATTAGGTGCAACTGCGGTTGGGCAAACCCTTGCTGTATGACCTATAAGTTCACAAACTTGGCATTTGCGGCACTTCACACCAGTATGATGATGAAGGTTACATTGATTTGCAAAAGGGTGCAGTTCCGTTGTATGGCTTCCTAGCAGGGGCTTGAGCTGGTTGGTTGGGGATGGCTTGATCATTGTGTGCAACTAAGGCGAAGTTCTGAGAAGCCTTTCGCTTCTTTGACTTCTTAGGGGATCCAGTCTGTTCATCCATGGTCTTTGATTCCTCGATTGGTTTCTTGTCACTCTTTCGAAAAAGTTTACCTTTCCTGACCTGAGATTCAGTCAAGGTTGCAGATAGCTCAATGGCCTGTCTAACTGTAGTAGGGTTGCTACCAGTCACAATGTCTTGTACTGAGTCAGGGAGGCCATCAATGTATTTTTCGATTGCCTTATCCAAAGGCGTGACCATGTTTGGGCATAACAGACTCAACTCCTCATACCTATCAGTGTAAGCCCGATGCTCACCACTATCTTGCTTCAAATCATCAAATTCCCTTTCTAGAGCCCTTAGCTCATGACGAGGACAGAATTCCTTCATCATAAGAGCCCTAAGCTCGGCCCAAGTCTGTGCTAAAGCAACCTTAGCACCACGGTCTCTCATAACCCCGTTCCACCATGTAAGAGCCCTCTTCAGAAACACACTGGAAGCAAATTCGACCTTGTGATTATCAGGACACTGAACGTGACGAAATGTACTCTCAGTGCTCTCAAACCATTGTAGGAGCCCAGTTGCTCCTTCAGAACCACTAAACTTGAGTGGCTTAGCTGAATTGAAACTCTTGAAATTGCACGGAGCATTATTGTTGTTGTTGGCTTGGTTCAGTTGAGCAATAAGATTTGGGAAAGCAGCAGCCATTTGCTGCGCGATGATTTCTGCCAGTTCGGCATTCGCTATCTGATTGTCGCGTCGAGGAGGAATTCTAAAAAGGGGAAAAAATAAGAGAGAAAACAAATGAAATGGCATTGGGTAAGAAGAGGTTGTTATAACTACCGACCAAAATCATGGGTGATGGTCATTTGTTTGAACCACGAAGCAAACAAATGACACACAAAGGCTGAATCAAAGCAAGTAGGTCCTTATAATGTATCGCGAAGACATGCTCGCCTATAAGTGGACACTCACCCCAAGAGTTCCCAGGTAAGAGTGACTGGTCCGATTATGTGGATTTGTATGAACACTCTAGCCTTAGACAGAAAACCCAGGGTACAGGCATTCACTCTTCCAGTTTGCACGTGTTCACACTATTTAGGACCCAATACTTTGACGAGATTTTGAAAACTCAAAGGGGTTCAAAACCATATAACAGAGGGTTCAAAACCTAGTAATCAATCATCCAAGAACAGATGATTAATTTTCAAAGCGGATTCGGAATTGATGTTCTCGTTGTGGTTATCACCTAAGGATAGGTGACGGTTTTTGTTTTAAAAATCTAAACGCAAATCTTCTTGCATTAGGGTCCTAGAAAGGTTATAGTCTAGATCAAAGAATTACTAATAACCTAATTCCCTATAACCATTGGCTCTGATACCAACTTTTCTGTCACACCCCGACCACGTAAAACAACAAAACGTGGCGGAAACGTCGGGGAGTGTTGTAACAGAATTAATTGTTTCACAACCATGAAAATTAAAGTACGTTTTATTTATCAAACAAGAGGGTTACATTGTCTTAAAACAAGAAACAAAGATACATGACACAATTAAACTAGTTCTAGCTTCATTTTAAGTTGCTAAGGCACGGGTCCGCCTATGTTTGACTTGATCATCCTATGCAACAGCCCCTGAAACATATGTGAAAATAGGTACGTCAGCATAAAAATGCCTGTGAGATACATAGGTTTTGTGAAAATAGGATTCATGACTTGTGTTTAAAGAAACTGTTTAATAAAAGAAGCCATGAATCTTGTTGAGTGATTCCCTTCATAAGTCATTTGAAAAGTGATAAATAAACCAAATGATATATATGTATAAAAGAATAGTGTATGGTTAAGTAAATAACCATGTAAAATGAGTTTGTATAAGTTAAGTTATTTGTAAAACGATGTCTATGTGAAGATTGTATTGTAGATATAATATGTCTAAACTGAAATGGTTTAAATAACGCTACGATATGTAATACCATAAAAGCACTTATATATAGGAAGTACCAGCGGCGTATCCACCATGTTTTTATCGTATTACACATCGCCTCGTTACTTAAATCACTTATCCAAAACAACCACCAAAATGTAATGTTTAACAATTGTAGAAATGTTTATGTATGGTCAAATACGGTTCACATGGTTCAACAGTTACAAACGGATCATATAATCAAATGGTTACAACGGTTCACATAGTTAAATAGTTACAAACGGCTCAAAATGTAATATAATGTGTTCATATGCTGGATGAGCATATGCAACAAAATGCAATGTAAAACAATGTGTCCATATGTTGAGTAAACATATGCAACTAATGTGATGTAAATCAATGCGCTAGCATGCTCAGTCAACATACATAGCAGAAATGTAAAGTAAAACAATGTACTAAGTATGCTAAGTAAACATACAAAGCGAAACAATGTACTGTAAATCATGTACTAATAGTGTACTAATGAACATAGCAAGTATATGATGTGAAAACAGGAAAGCATGAAAGTAACAAGTAGGCACATGTGTTTCACCCCAAAACGTTTGAAAAACAGTAAAAGAGGGGTCTATGTACTCACTTGAGATTGCCTAGAAGTCCTTGTGTAACAACCAAACAATGCTAGAGATCACGGAAATCAAACGGCACCTAAATCGGAGGATCAGATAGAATGAGGGTTCATAAACCAAACGAGTATGGGAACTCGTGTAATATGGTTTAACAAAGCCTACATACTAAAATGAAACCTAACCTAAGTGCTTACGACCCATTACGACCCGTTTAGGTAGCTTATGCTACTTTAACGCGTCATTCGCGTAAAACACATTCAGAATGCCTAACTAGCCCTATGATAAGTAAAATATGCCTTAACCTGTCTAATATAGTTGCTAAATCAGTTTAGATATCAAAAATTATGTTACATATGCTTAAAATGAATTTTGGCATAAAAAGGGCATTTTGGTAATTTACCTAAGGCATATAAACTACCTATCATGCGACTAATCAAACCTAAGTGACCATAAGGTATAACCTCGGAAGGTTATTCCCTACGCTACTATGGTCACTTAACATGTTTGGTCGGATCCTAATGATCGACCAAACGGGTCGTGTTCAAAAGTCTAAGCGGGTGTTTAGTCCGCTTGACTTTCGGCTCCACACAAGCACTAATCTAAAAAAAATGACGATCTAAACATGCTAGAACATGTTTAGCTAAGTTAGAAAACAGGTTTTGATATCAAAACAAACGGTTTTGATATCCTAGAGTAGTTTGGTTACAAAATACGCGAGAAAACGCATTTTGGCCGAAACTACGACTCGTCACTGAGCCTAGATAACGTGGTAATCAGTAGGTATAGTCACTAGGGACTATAACCATCATGATTACGCTCACGTTAGGAAGTTCAAACGAACTTCGCGTTGACCATAAACCGGTCAAAGCAGAAAGTCAAACGCAGTTTGACTTTAACGACAAAAACGAATGAAAAGAACGAAAGAATACTTACAGAAGGTCCCCGCCAGCTCTTGATCTGATTTACTCTCAGGTATAAAGCATAAACTTCAACTTAGAGAGCCAAAATCAGATTCAAGTGTGCTTTGGGAGGAAGTGAGGGTGGGTATTTATAGGAATTCAAGAACCGTTAAGATCGTTCATCGAAAACTGAGCTTTGATCTGGACCTTACATGTGTGCCCATGGTTTTCTAAAACCATGGGAGCCCCTAATATGGACTATGTTCATTGAATACCAGCCCATGGTTTTGCAAAACCATGGGTTAAAACCATCAAAGCCTATTTGACGCTTTTTGACGCTTTCAGTCCGAACCCCTCAAAGCCTATTTCTAAGCTATGTAAATGATATTTATGGTATGTTTAACTTATGGTCATGTTCCGGAATGTCTGTTCTAGTACGAATCGCCATACTTTCGTAGTTTGTCGAATTTAGTCCCTGTAAGCGATTTAAACTTGATTTTGCCATACCAAAGCCTTCAAAACTTATTTCTAAGTTATGTAAGGGTTATTTAAGGTATGTTAAGCCTATGTCACTATTCTGGAGTGTTTGTTGCATTAAACTGGTTATATTTACGCATCAGTGTGCGTTTAACCTTCCACAAAGCGATTTAGAGCCCGAAATCGAACAAGAATTGACATGTGCAAACGATACACATATTTATACAAATCCCAAGTATGAAACAAAAATTTCATTGATTTGGTTTTTGTTTGATGGTCGCATTGACCCAGGTGTCACAGTCTCCCCTACTTTAGGAAATTTCATCCCGAAATTTATTCGTAGGAGTTTGTCTGTGACTTTGTGTTAAACGATCATCAAAGATATGCAAGGCATAATCCTGTCATTTTCCTCAACGGATATTCTTCAGAAGTGAAAATGAACGAACGGAGTCATTTTCCTCAACGGTGTAACACCCCGTGTTTTCACAAGTCAAAGTCAAAGTCAAGGTCTAAGTCAACGACCGATTTCGCGCAACTTGACTTATAGAAATTTCTTTATTTTATTTGTATTATGTGGAGTAAGTGTTGTTAACGACAATAATCGATGTGTGTTAATCGCTATTCAATCGACCTACGACTGTGAACTATACGAAGTAACAATGCGATAAAGTTGACTAATCAATAATCAAGCTATGTTAATCGAATCGACATCAATTCGCAACTCGAGCTACGTACTTTTACTTGTTGTTATACGTGTGTGTGCCTTACGTGTTACCTGTGCATGTTTATTTATGTTGTGTTGTGATAATCAAGCGAACCCAATCGAAACTCGAAATCTAACTCGAAATACAACCGAGCTCGAATCGTGAACGAACTATGATAATTGGTGGAAAATAGATTATGCGAGATATGAGTGTTTGGGACTGAAAGTAATTTGACTAGGAAACCCTATCGTATTGTACCGCTCGCAATCGAAATCGAAATATCAAAAATCGTCGTGCGAAACACTCGAAAAGTGCGACCGATCGATCAAGCTCCCAGCCGATCGAACAGCCAGCCGAACGGACTGCTGTCCGATCGGACAGGCTGTCCGATCGGACAGGCTGTCCGATCGAGCTGCCTGGCCGATCGGCCAGCGCTTTCCTCTTTTGTTATCCTATAAATACCCCTGTCATTGTCATCCTTTTCCACTTTTGGAAACCTCTGTTCGACCAGCTCGCTCAGCGCACCTTTTCGCAGATTTCTCTCGATTCCGGTAAGTTTTCGTCCTAAATCTTGTACTTTCTTGATCTATACACACTCCTACACCTTTCTATCTTTCGAATCTTAACTTTTAACCGTGCAATCATCAAGATTCAAGTGTTCTAGGGTGATATCGTCATGGGTTCTTGAAGAACTTCATGTTTTGGCCTCAAACCACCAAGAATAACTTGGATCTAGCCGATTTCCACATAAACAAACAACGATCTTTCATAGATCTAAACATATACACGGTGACAAGGATTGGGAGATGGATTTTCCAACTTTCCTTCAACTCTTTGTCACTCAATAACTTCGAACCGGTAGAAACGGAGCCTGAGCCGGGTTACAAATCACTTCGGTGGTTGTATGGCTCAAGATCCGGATTCTATCTACGAGGTTAACCGACTTCGGGTTAAACGTAAACTTCATTCCGAACAGTCTAACCGACCGGATTTGGGTGATTCCTGTCCGACCCGGGGAACCAAGTAAGGACGAGTGATCTATGGTTTTACTCGCTGTCAAAATACCTCGATAAAACGACAAACAAACAGAACAACCAAGTGTTAGACGAAAGGGCTGATCAGGTCAGGATGCTGACCGATCGGACTGCTGTCCGAACGGACAGCCAGCCGATCGGATAGTTAGCCGATCGAATGGCCAGCCGATCGGCTAGCACATGGTCACACACAATCAACTCATTTTGAAGACTAGTATTGAACGAGCTGTTGTTCGATCGAACTACTGTCCGATCGGATTACTCTTCGGATCATGAGATACTATGCTTCAATACTTAATCGATTTTCAATATGTTCAATGCACCAGTAGTGCCACCCGATCGAACAGCCGTCCGATCAGGTGACACCCTGTTGTCCGATCGAACAGCAGTTGTGCCTATTCGATCGATCAACTATCCGATCCACTGCACCACACTTTACATTGCATTTAAAAGTCTTTGACTTATTGACCTGTCCGATCGAACACCTGTCCGATCCAAAGACTAAACATTGCAATTCATTTGAATGCCTAATCGATCGGGTTGCCGGCCGATCGAACAGCCGTCCGATCGACCGACCTGAAAGGTAAAGGTACTTCAATGTTTTCAAATACTACAACGAAAACTTCAAAAGTCAAACCATCATACACAAACACATCCTTTTCAAAGGAAGAAACAATCCACTCGAACAACCATCCGATCGGCCTACCGACCGACCGGACAGCCGTCCGAGCAGACTGTCAACCGAACGGTCAGCCGTCCAATCGAACTACCGTCCGATCGACCAGCTGTCCGACTCTCCAACGCCTATTTCCCGTTTTACGTTTCACTTATCGTTATGCTATCAAATCTATTCAGGCTAATCTTACTCGCTAAGCGCTCCCTTCAATCCATCAATCACTGTGAGTATACTCGATCCCTTTTTTCTTTAAGCACTTTTGGGTGTTACATACATTATGAATATTCCAAACTACAACTATCACACTACTCAAACTATTTGAACGCTAACCGTTAATGCATGTTATACGTGGCTTATGAATGCTTGTTTGTTATGTTTACACATGGAATGCTGTCTACCTGCCTTAGCAACGATAGTACTATAGTTTGGACTCAGCACCCGTTCATACGGGGGTTGTTAAGGATCTTTTACTTGCATGGATTACGGTGGTAATCGTGTATTGCGAACTGCCTCGGGCAGTCAACCCGCAGTCATTGGTATCGATGGATCTATGTCGATAACTAACGTGTTTCATTTCACTATGTGTACGTGCTGGTTATGCGTAAACGAATTCGAACTCTATATGCTATTATCAAACTTGTATGCTCACCTTTACATTTTATGTATTGACTTTATTTTAACGTATGTGACAGGTGCTTAGGAAGTTTACATGCTTTCTGTGCTGTGATGAAATTGAAGCTAGGAACAGAGGTCCTAGAAACCAATAAACAAACTATCTATGTTTAAATCTGAGTTGTCGGAACATAATATTTGCCTAGATTTTATCTGTAACAATTTGTTTACTATTTGAGACATGGTATGGGACATGTTAATTTAAATTGAATGGTAATGATAGTTGTTATGGAAAATTCTGGACAATCTGTTTCGCTCAGTGCCATGCCCCGATGATTCCGCCATCGGTTGGGGTGTGAAAGATTGGTATCAGAGCCATAACTATAGGGAATTAGGCAAGACTCGACCTAGTTCGGGTCAGTGTCTTAGAAACCTAGTCTATAGTTAGGAACCAACAGACCGACTTGTGCATAACCAGTAGGGACTATGTACGAGCTTACTTCTCGCTATCCTTGCTTATACTACACTATCACTGCACTCGAATCTTCAACTATGAGTGGGCAATAAGGTCGAGAATAGGTGTGAAAACCGCAAACTCTCAACTAAAGTTGCTTACTCAACTCGCATTTTAACTACAAACGAGGAGAATTATGCCAAATCAGGAGTGAAATCTGTATTTTGATGAATAATCTCCTCAATTTTATTAAAAACAGGGACGAAGTTGTTAAGCTAGGGGTGGAACCCTAACCTTGACGACTTGTTCCGCTTTTATACAAAACTCTCACCAAAGTCTCGACGGACTCCAACGACCTGAAGTCACAATACGACCAACGGGAGGTGTGCCAAACACCCAAGAATCGAGGCAAGGGCATAGTCCTGAAGGTTAAATGTGCACAACGGATCCTTGTGAATAGTTGAAGTACTTTGGTTAGTCGAAGTCTAGTAGCCGCAGACAATCTATTTCTCGATTTTTATGTATTTTAGATTCAGAGCCCGCAACTGTCGATCCTGATGATTCGTTGATTTTATGTGTTTGTATGTTTCATGTTTATTTGTTAGCGTTTTGAGATATACTGGCTTCGATCTAACGCCTTTCGCTTCTGCTACCCACCCAACATACTACACATCGCTAACAAACCACGAAACTTTGAACGACGTCATGCTACGATATACACTCGTACCACGCTACTCTCGAGCAATCGTCGATTTTGAATGATAGGTTTCTGTTTTCTAACTGCCTCTAGTGATTAAGTGCGCATGTGTTTCCCGGTTTCTTTGCTCTACATACTTAGGAATTATGTGATTTTGTGCTCTACGTGCTTACGTGATTGTGCTCTAAGTGATTAAATGGTTCTATGTCTTGCGTGGTTATATGTCTATGTGTTTACACGGTACGTGTTACTGAGCTTTAGTAGTAGTAGACGTGTGAGGTGAGATTCGAATACATGTGTTGAGTTCCGTGGCGATGTCTATTGCAGACAATGTCGTCTGGATCCCGTCACGCACTTTCTCGTTAAGAAAAGAGAGACAAACGCCTTGCTTCCATCATCGCTAAAAGTGTAGCAAAGGTCGTGAGTGATGTTTATGAGAATGCCAGCAAATCGTCTGAGGAATCGAGAACCGAAGCTCCCAAAGCTACCGCAAGGCCTTTCAGTTTCAAGCAATTCAAGTCGTGTGGGCAAAAAGAATTCACTGGCGAAGGAGGTCCCACTGCACTATTTCACTGGTTTGATTCCATTGAGGTTACTCTGTGATAGAGTGGTTGCCCTGATGACCTCCGTACTCTGAATGCTACCGGCGTTTTCCAGTCCCGAGCACTAGACTGGTGGACGGCCGAGAGGAACAAGCGAGGGAACGACGCAGCCTACGGTCTGTCGTGGGATGAGCTCAAGGAAGTTATGCTAGAGGAATTCTGCCCTCCTCATGAACGTCAAAAGCTAGAAGATGAATTTTGGCACATACAGAAAAAGGATGGTGACAATGCTGGTCTCACTGCTCGTTTCAAACAGCTCAGCATTATCTGTCCCGATCAAGTCAAGACTCCCGACATGACAATCAAGAAGTACATCCGGGCCCTGCCCGACTACGTTGCTGATTTCGTGCAAGCGGCTAAGACTACGACGATCGAAGAAACCTACCTACTGGCCACCAAAATCAACGACAAAAGGGTTAAGGCTGGTGTCTGGGATAAGACTTCAAAACATCTGCATCAAGCTACCGCTACCGCACCAACTGCTGAACCCACCTCATCGAGCAACAAGAGGAAGAACAAGAGAAAGAACAGCTCCAGCAACAAGAACTGTGCGATGACTGCTGCACCAGTTCAATCAGTACCAGCCCAACAGCGTCAAGTAGCGGCGCCTGTGGCTAATGCACCGCCTGCAAAGCGTGCATACACTGGACCACATCCGCTCTGCCCTACTTGCACCTACCACCACCCAGCTGCCATTGCCTGCCGTTTTTGTGCTCATTGCAACGTATACGGCCATTTTACTGCCAACTGCCATATTCGTCAAGTTCCTGCCAATCAAGCTCTACTCACTGCTCCACAGGGTCAGCAAGCTCCTCCGGCACCCGCAGTCAAAGCCAGAGCGTGCTTCGCGTGTGGCGACCCGAACCATTTCGCAAACATGTGCCCAAACAGGGTAGCGAAACAAGAACCCCAACAGCAGCAGCCACAACAGCAACAACAGCAGCAGCAGCAACAACAGGCCGCACGCGCCAGAACTTTCAACCTCAACGTGCGTCAAGCCCAGGTCGACAACAACGTGGTCAATGGTACGTTCCTTGTGAATGGTATTTATGCATCATGTTTGTTTGATACTGGAGCCGATAATTGCTTTGTTTCGTTCGAATTTGAGAAACTCCTTAGTCGTAAACGTTCCCAACTCTCCTCGACATTCGATGTTGAAGTCGGTACCGGAAGAACCGTCGCCGTTAATTCCGTTATCCGTGATTGTACTCTTGAGCTCAACAATCACATCTTTCCAATTGACCTTATTCCGATGCAACTCGGAAGTTTTGACGTCATAATAGGCATGGACTTTCTTCGAGAAAACCATGCTGAAGTTGTGTGCTTCGACAAGATTGTAGGTCCGGCTAGGGGAGGATCTAGTCGCCTAATCCTTGTGTACAAACCAACCCGGTTGTGCGGAATCCAACCAAGATAGCAAACCGAGATCGAACACGTAAATGATGGACACGAGACTCAACGATTAACACCACTGTATTAATACTTGAAAAACAGTTACAGCTCAATGTTTACAATGCTCTCTGTAAACTCTCTCTCTAGTTCTCTCGTGTGTGTGTGTTCTGTGTTTCCTATCTGTCTTCTGTCTATATATAGTCACAAAACACATCAGCATCGACGAAACCAAATAAGCATCGACGAAACGAAAAACAGGCGACGAATCAGGATCATGGTCGACGAAACATAGTCTGTTTCGTCGACTTCCAGGCTGTTTCATCGATGTGGGCTTTGGCCCAAACAATGAAGGCCCAGATCACTTGTTTCGCCGATCTTGATTTCAGCCCAAGGACTACTTCAATGTCCTTTGATCCTTTTGGCCCACATTTTATGTTGCACACGACGGAGGAATGTCGTGGCTCAAATCGAATCAAGTCGAGCCGAGTCGCGTCCACAAATATGTATCAACAAACTCCCCCTTGGATGCTACTCGTGAGATTCGTTTTCCAAGTCTTCTATGTCGGAGGATCTTCAAATTCTTCACGTCTTGTAAGCAGAAAGTGTATCAATAAACTTCCCTTTTGATGAAGGAAGTGTGTTAACAAACTCCCCCTTGACATAAGCTCTCCCTTGAGTTATGCTCGTGAAACTTTTTCATATTCAATGCTTGAGATCCTTGTGGTGTTGATGATTGATCAGCGGCAACTCGATCATCTTTATCATTTGAGTGCCTTCACATCATGTGTTCATTCCGAAGCTTATCATCGAACATGTTCTCTTCGCCTTCAGCATCTGCACATGCAAGAAAGCTAAACACGTAATGAGAACAAACGCTTGGAATATAGTAAACATAAACAAACGACACACATGTGACCATTGTTTCAATCAACCACCGTCCGACAGTTTGAAAGTTTAACAAATTTATCAATTTTAGGTTTTTAACTTTCAAAACTTGCAAATTTTGACCGTTTATGAAGAATCGGTCGATTTGGTTTTCAATCAGGTTTCAGGTGTCGAAGACTCGAGATCCAACATCGTACAATCGAAAATAAGATAGAAATAAAATCTTTTTGGCTTTTATAAAGTTTATATTAAAACACACCTAAAATCTTTTTGGTATTTTGAATATTTCAAATGTAAAGACTGAAAGCAGTAAATAAATATATACAGAGTTGCAGAAACTAAGAAAAGTAAATATATACAAACATTCTTTTTGCGAGTTTCGAGGGTAAGAGAATCATATCAGTGTACGGTCATGCCAAAACGCTCTTGCTGTTCTTTTTGTTAACTATTAGATAAACATCCTATAACAATTATCGGTATTGTTATCCACATAAGCTCAACTTATCATATGTAATCATGGCGAGGGGATACGTTAAGGTATGATTTATACTTACCGACCGGTGTTCATCCACATCACGACACATTCCCGTATCAAGGTATGCACGAGGGTTCATCTTACTGGTGAGTATACCATTTATCATCTGTTTTAACATATATGAAAAGATGTGAGAAACTCACTTATTTTGATTGAAAACAAGCCCTATGTGATAGAATCACTTATTGATGTGGAACTTGATTTTCATATGCATGAGGGCACAAGAGCAAGTCCGTGAACAGGTCAGTACTTTCGTACAGCAGAGAGACGAACTTGACTCCCGGATAAATGTGATATGTTATCACTTATTTTTGTGGACATGTGATTGTTGATCACTTATTGAGGTCGTATGCAGTATGTACACGTATGTATGATATCATGGAAGATCTAGACTTGCGTCCCCGTTATTTTTCGGAAAAAGAAACAACCATGATACCCAGATGATAAACAGCATAAAGACCACATATCTCAGAACCTCGGCAATCTCTCAAACGAAATTTCGGTACTAAGACCATATGCCAATGAGTGGTTTCCACCTGGTCTTCAGTCGATTTAAGTTTATATCACCCTGCACACTTTAAGATGATTGTGAGCCTACCGATACATCTTATATAGAGCTGCTTATCGTTTTTCAGATTAAGTTTAAAGAGGTTTGGACAGACCACTGATGTACTATCATTTTCTCTTTTGCTCGCCAGGAAACTCATTTTTGTTTTTCTATTGTTTTTGCGTTTTTGAAATTTTTGATGTTTTTAGATTTTCAAATTTGGATTTACTCCCCCTAAAATGTAAAAACTATGATAAATTAGGAAAACACAAACATATATTTACAAAAATGATTTTCCGATGTTGGTTTACTCTTGCTTGACCTCGATGCCGTTTACCAAAAATTAATTTAATCAGAAATGATTTATCGAATTTTGGAAAAATGAGTTGGCATGTCGGTAATCGGTGTGGACCATGACAACATTGACGAGTTTCATATTGAAACAATCACGTGTGAGGCGATATTTGAGATCAATGTGTCTGGCCAAAGAGTGCTGTACGAGATGATAATAATTCATAAAGCAGCTTAAATATCGATAAGTATAGGAGAGATTAGAAATTTAAAACCGTATCCTGCAACTACTTCGTGTATTGCAAGGAATCTGAGTGCTCTCCCAAAGTGGATATCCACCAGGTGTGGATTTCAAAGTCGATTTTGTAGCTACTGAGAAATCTCTTCACAGCAACAAGATCATAAACCTCTGGGTCCGGCTGGTCTTCCACATTGTACCAGCGAAGGTCTTTGTCTTTCTCTTTGAGAAGTAGTGTGCGGCTGTTCAATCCACGCCAAGGCATCCGCACACCCGGTTGGTTTGTTCAACAAACACATTTTCTTCAATCACACCGAAGAGAAAAGTACCCTACACGTTCATCTTGTGGACTTTGAACTTCTTGTGGAAGAAAAATCCATGAATCTTCGAAAAGCTTCAGACGTGCTACAGGCGCGTACTTTTCATTGGAATCTTTCCTGAGGACCCGATCAAAAACCATAACAACCAATTTTGGCACATATCTCATCATGTCGAATTTTTCAACTTCATTCAACAACATTCTTTCATCAGACATTTTTGTCTTCTTTTCTCCTCTCTCCATCAAAGGCAACAATATTCTCCTTGGTTACAACAATGTTTCGGAGCCTAATGTCGCCGATCTTGTGCATGGACACTCCACTATCAACAATCCTAAGACTATCAATAGTTTCTCCTGGAACATCCTACACACTCATTCAGAGATTAGTTGGAGAGGGGGACCCAAGCCATTGTGGTCTTGGGTCTTCCATTTTCATCAACAACAATAACTTCCACTTTCTGATGGTTAGGAAATGATGATGATCTCCCTGAATTTGTGGTCATTTTAGGTTTCCATGTCTGTTGAGTTTTACCAGCTTGATTGTTTGAAAATTTAACTTCGTGATTGTTTGAAGTTTTTGAAAATTTTGAACTTTCTGGTTTAACTGGAACAGATTGTTTTTGAACCACTTCAGTTTTAAGTGCTTTCTCAATTACCTTGACCTGTTGGCGTTTCTGTTTCTTTTCCCTTTCTCTTAAAAGGCGGGGGTCTTGTTTTGCAGAAACAGATCGCTTTTGGTAATTTCGTTCACGGGGATCATCAACTTTGGCTTTTAATTTATGAAGATACGGACAATTTCGAATAATATGCCCAATTTCACCACATTCAAAACATGATCTTCGTTCAACAAACCCCGAAGTACCATGTGATTGTCTTGTCGATGACGAACTTTGTGATCCCGAGGTACTTGGTTTTGAACTGTTTGGTTCATTTCTTTTCAACACTTTTGCTTGTTTAACAAAATCTAAGTTAGATTTGTTTTCAAATGTCTCAATTTTGTCCGTTCCCTTTGATTTCACAAAGTTCACCTTCTTGTCCTTTTTCTGATTCTGTTTCTTTTGACCTTGAGTCGTTGATTTACCTTTTGGTTTGGTATGATTTTGCTGCGTTTTCATTGTTGGTAATTTCTGATTGCCATATTGTTTTCGAACTTCAGCTTTTGGGATAGGAGGGCACTGTGTTACCACAACGAGTGATCCTGTCTTTCCCAAGAACTTACTTGTCGAATTTTCAAAAACTTTACTGATTAAAGATTGATTTACATTCTTAATTGGAAAATCTTTGTCAGAATAAATTTTATCATCACCAACAAGAGTGTACAGCAAATCCACACGTTCAGACTCTTTTGCAGACGTGGACTCGGTCGGAACAGTCTTAGCAGGTTTTGCGGGAGGATTGACGGGTGGTCCGTAGGACAACCCTTAAAAGGTATAATACAATGCACATTCTATACTTATTACAGTTAATTGCTTGAACTTGGTAACCACTAGATGATTTGATATGCAGGTGCTATAATGCTCAAAATACGAGTTTTAGAAGACATGATTGATTGCTAGAAGTTGGTGGAGTCTAAGAACTAAAGAAATGCAGAATTTAATGAAGAACGAACCAGTTGGTTGAAGAGAAATTAGCAACTGTGAATATTCTGTGGATTACGCGAGGAAACGGTAAAGGATCGACGAAGGAAACAATACATGGGGAATGTTAATGGATTGAAAATGAAGATATTAGAAGATGGCATGATAGAGGGTTGAATTACGAAGACGTGTGCGAAAACGGTGCGTAAAACGGAGCTAAAACGAAGAAGAAATGAAGAAATACGCGCCAGAAACAGTCAGAACTTCATCTGGACATATCCAGAGCTAGGAAATGAGTTACGGGAGCCATAATATATGCTTTTGGGGTAGCTCAACGAGAGGAATCCAAAAATGAAGTTTTTTTTGGAGAACCCTTACGGACCGTAAGGATTGACCCTTACGGTCCGTAAAGGATGGGCTTCTAGAAAAAAATATGGTCCGCAAAGGGGGGCGCTCACTGACTTTGACCAGAGGCGTTACGGTCCGTAAGGCATGACCCTTACGGTCCGTATGGCATGACCCTTACGGTCCGTAAAGGTCCGTCGGCAACCACTTTTTTTCCGGAAATGAAGCAGGTGAACTACGTCGCAATACGTGGGCTTACGGACCGTAAGGCTTTACCTTTACGGTCCGTAAAGGGTCCGGATTTCTCAAAATTTCAAGTATAAATAGCCCTTCATTCTCACTCGGAAATGACACCTTCTCACATTCGAAATATCAGTTCTAAGCCTGCTATAAGGCGAGTTTAAGCACCCGAAAGTGCCGGTGAAGTCCCTCGGAGCTCTCGGGAAGTTTAGAAGCCTTCGGTTCTAGTCCTAATCGACCCGAGTTCGGTTAATATTCGTAATTTCCATTCCAGTAAGTCTTGTATTATGTTTTTAGTAGTGTTAATGCTTTGTTCAAGTGTGTTATTGTCTATTATGAGTAGCTAAACGTTATAATGATCATCCTAGATTGAAAGTTTGTTTGAGACATTCATGTTATTGTTCTTATTTCTAGAATAATAGACTTGCAATTGTTATTGGTTTATTATGATGTGTTGATATTTGTTTGTAAATTGTTACTTTGCATTTCAATCATAGTCTAAACCATACGTTCTTGGTGCTAATAGCAATCGAGATATCATGGGCGGGTTAAGGGTTGGATATTAATTGATCATCGGATAACAACCTCGCGTTCTAGTAACTCGAGTACTTAGTTCCCTTTTATCACAACCAAAGTAATAGATCATCGGGTAATAACCTCACAATTGAGTACTTAGTTCCCTTTTATCACAAACAAATAACTACACATGAACCATGTTTATGTGGTTCTTTCTAGTTGAACTAAAACATGAATGTCGATTTAAACTGGAAATCTAGGATGGTCATTTGTTTTTAATTGTTTACAAACTAAATTCTTATTTTAAAATTAAATCAATAGTCTTATTTTTATAAATCAAACAATCAATCCAAGTTTTAAATTTACTTTGTACAATTATTTTTAAATTTAGCCAAGTTTTTATTTATTTTCAAATAACACATTTTCCACATACTCCCTGAGTTCGATACCCATTTACCACTATCTACTAGTTGTTATTTGGATTAAATTTGCGTGACCACGACAATCACGTCAAATTTTGGCGCCGTTGCCGGGGAGTAGTGCGCAACGTGTGTTATTTTGTAATCTTTTTAATTTGT
>JARYGA010023000.1:0-38496 GCA_030545235.1 Helianthus tuberosus | reverse complement strand
ACACATCCCCGGAAATGAAAATCCTAAGGCATTTAGGATGAAGGTATCACGATTTACTATTATAAATAATATTTTATACAAGAAATCTCTTGCAGGACCGTATTTGAGGTGCTTGGAGGATCCTGAAGCCAAAGAAGTACTTCAGGATATACATGAAGGGGATTGTGGTAACCATACTGGGGGCAGTTCATTATTCTCAAAAGTATTAAGGACAGGATATTATTGGCTGACAATGAGAAAAGATGCCGCAGAATATGCTCGAAGATGTGACGCATGTCAAAGACATAGTAATATATTACATCAGCCTGCTGAACCGCTGTATCCTATTGTTTCCCCTTGGCCGTTTATGAAGTGGGGTATGGATATAGTGGGAAAGCTTCCAAAAGCTCCAGGAGGAAAGGTTTTCATGTTGGCAATGACGGATTATTTCTCCAAGTGGGTTGAAGCAGAAGCATTTGTTCAAGTTAGAGAACAAGAAGTAGTATCCTTCATAAAGAGAAATATCCTGACCAGATTCGGAGTACCGGCTGAGATAATTTGTGACAATGGTTCTCAGTTTATAAGCAAGAGAACTACTGACTTTTGCAAAAGTTGGGGAATCAAAATGATAACATCTACTCCGGTACATCCTCAAGCGAATGGATAAGCAGAATCCTCAAACAAGATAATTGTCAATAACTTAAAGAAGAGGCTTGGAGCCAAAAAAGGAAGATGGGCAGAAGAATTACCCTTTGTTTTGTGGGCTGATAGGACAACGGTAAAGAATGCAACAGGCCAAACCCCATTTTCCTTGGTATTTGGAGCAGAAGCAATGATTCCAACGAAAATGACAATACCTACTGCAAGATCTACCCTAAGTGATCCTGAACAGAATCCTGAAGCCTTGAGTCAGGATTTGGATACTATAGATGAAAAGAGAGATGCAGCAAGGCTAAGGATGGCAGCATATCAACAAAGAATTCCCAGAGCATATAACAAGAATATTAGGACCAGAAGATTTAAGGTTGGAGATTGGGTGTTAAGAAAGGCTTTTCAAAATACTACTAATCCTGCCGATGGCAAGTTAGCTCCAAAATGGGAAGGACCATATGAAGTTGAATCAGAAGCAGGGAAAGGAGCATATAGACTCAAGAATATGGAAGGGGATATGCTACCGAGATCTTGGAATGCTATACACCTTAAGCTCTATTTCAAGTGAGTTTAGAATTTAATTTCTAACTCAGGATGGTATGAATTCTATCTTTTTTAAAGATGTTTGGTTTAATTTGTTCTTTGTAACCCAATACTAACTTAAGCATCGGAGGGGTGTTAGCGAAGCTAACACCCACCTTAGTTTGAAGATGTTTTGCAGTATATGCTCCAGGATATACCTCTAGGATGCTCACTCAAGATACTTCGGAAGATTAGAGGATTGGCCCCATCTCTCACGTATAAGGGATTCTGATCCCTTCACAGGTTTAAAGGTATTCACCTTTCTCCCGAATTGGGTTTAAACACCCCGCCTGGAGCGCAAGTTATCCAGGGATAGTTCAAGGTGGCGGGACCAGTTCATGTAAAAGTGGCTGACAATTTCGTTACTGTTGGCTATACCCTGGATCCTAAAGGTATATGAGGATTGATCACCCTCTCTCACGAAAGGGTATTTTCATACTCTCTAAGGTTTAAAGGTTTTCACCTTTCTAAGTCTTGGAGTTTATACACTCCCGCCTGTAGCGCATAAAAATTTGGGATTTTCCCCAGGATACAAGGGATTTATCTCCAGTACATTCTTGGGTTTTGGCCCTGTGACATGAAAAATTGCCTATACAATGGAAACTGACATTCAGAATATTTCTAAGTATTTGAAGACATTGTACACAGGGGACATTCCTACCAAGGCAATGATGTGAAGCTCAAAGGATAAGGTTCAGAACTCATGCACTAAGTGTCTCAGACATGGGACATCTTCATTGGAAGAGTTGCAAAGGGATTAAAGTTGGGTAATAGGTTTATACCATATTCCTGGTATGATCTTTCCTTTGTAAACATCATTTAAGTTTTTAATACTATGTTTCATAAAAGGTTAAATATCCTGATATGTTCTCAAAATCCTTTTCAGAATATTTGATTAAAATATTTGAAACTAATACTAGTTTGAAACTTTGATCATTTAAGTATTATCAAAACAGGTTTTGGAAAGATAGATTGTTTTTCACTCTTTAAAGAACTTTCTACAAAGTTGAACGAATGTTTGGAAGTCCTATCTAATAAAAAGTTTTTATAATACATTGCTGAGCATATTGATCAGGATATTTTTGAAAGACAGTTGTACGAAATTTTGCAAAGCTAAGATCTATGCTAAGAAAGACGGAAGATAATAACAAGAAAAATGAGAGATGAAATTATTTGAAACAATCAGCACTGGTTGATAACCGAAGGTTTCATCCTGAAACCCAGGACCCATCCACCTTCGGATATCAAATGGTTTTGATGCAGAAATAAAAATTGTTCATAGGACATAAAATTGTTCAAATAATTTAAAGGAAATAAGCTCTAGGGGGTAGTGCCTTCTTCGTCCATAGTGACTTCAGCAGCATCCGTCTTGGGATCCGCCTCAGCATCCTTCTCAGCATCGGTTGCTTTTTCAACTGCTTTGGAAGATTCTTCGACAGCTGATTTGGAAGAAGTGCCGCCGAGGTTCTTTAGCTTGGTCTCCCAGGCACCAACATCCCAAGAAGGGCATTCAAAACCTAATGTTTTGGCTTCATGGGCCATCTTCAACCTGGCTTGGAGGAGAGAAATGACGACGGAACTCTTGAGGCTTTCCCGGTAGCTGACCATATCCCGTTCATACTGCACGTGGGCAGCTTCAAGATCGGCCTGGGCTTGAAGAGTAGCTTTGTTGAGAGCAGTTTGGTGTTCTTGAATCATAGCTTTAAATTTCTGCTCGTAATGACGAGATTTGGTGGCTGCAATCATGCCTTGATCGGAGATTGTGATTTCAGCTTCCTTTAGCTTGGTTTCAAGCGTCTTGTTAAGCTTGCAGGATTCTTGATATAGGTGAACCAAATGCTCAAGACCCTACAAAGGTAAGAGGACAGGTATTAATATTGATAAATCTTTGTAAATAATGTAAGCCGCAGGATGTGATATGAGAATACTAACCTGGTTAAGAAAGGAAGTCATAAACCCGCTAGCTTCAATGAACCCATGCTTCTCATAAGGAAATGTGTCAGAAATGACAGGGGAATCAGGCTCTTTCCTTTTGCGGGAACTTGAACTCCGGGGCTTGGTAGCCGATGAAGGTTTGGGAATAATGATGGCTTTGGAGCTGCTGGGTTTGGATGAGGCTGTGGCCTTGGGACTAGGTTCCTTCTTGACCTAAACCTGATCAGAATAACTGTCCAACTCGTCGAGGTCAAAGACTTCAGGGATCTTGGCCGGTGCTGCATAAAGGGAAAAGTTTTACATCATTATTACTCTTCATTTTATTGTTATACTGTGTTAGCTAATTATTTTAAAAGTAATCCTTACCAGACATTTCAGATGATGAGTATTGACTGGAACTTGGGACGTGTGTGGTGAAAGTCCTGTCTATTGCAGGTAATCGGTAAACAGTGTTGATTCTTTCTTCTGATTCAGCGGTAGGGGGAGCTACTTCCTTGAAATTCACTGCATAGGGATAAAAAAGAAGGATATTAGTAGAAGATAAAAACCAACGGTCCATGAGAATATTTATAACCCTACCGGTGGTTAACCACTCCACCGGAAGATTGGCACCCTCAGCAATGGAGTCTCGTTTGACAAAGAAAAACTTGCGTTGCCATCCGTCTTCGTTTTTGGTGGCTTTAAGAATAAGGGGTTTGCTAGAGGTCGAGAAAAGCAAGAACCGGCTAGAGCCGTGAGATCGGAGGCGATAAGCAATAGGCAAATCCTCGATGCAGAGGTCGGGGCAATGAAGGTTTTTGATTTGGTTAAGTACAATTAATACTCTCCAAACCATGGGCATGGTTTGAGCAAAAGAGATGCCGGTGGTTCGAAAGAATTGCATCATGAATTCAGGAAAAGGGTATCGAAGACCTAGCGAAAAAGGATATGCTGGAAAGCAAACCCACTCAGTGGAAGAAACATCCGATCGAATTCACCGATCGAACGGTCTAAAGACCGTGTTGTTAGGGAAAGCGCCGGAAGCTCTCAAAGCCGCAATGTCTGCATTGTCAAAGGCACAGGCCTCCTTTTCGGGATTTTTGAGGAGATTCTGCTGGGTGAAGGTCTCGGCATCCATTACGAAGAAGGCAAGGAAAATTGATAGAAAGTAAATGAGAAATGAAGAATTACCTGAAAGCTCTGTTGAAGATATCTGCTTTTCAAACAAGAAGAGAGAAGATATAGGGGCATTATGGATCTCCATTGAGCAAAAAGCGCGTTGGAAGTTACAATGTGATCTCGACCGTCGCTTCGTTTTAAATGCCTTGAGTTATGGGATAAGACTTTTGAAATATATCCGTTGGATTGGTATACCAACCGATATATTTGGGGACAATTGTTATGGGTCATTTTCTGAGTATACATATCCTGACTAATATCCCGCTTTTAATTGTTTATTTGTGATCAGGATACTGGACGGGGATATTGCTAACATCCTGGGCGATATCCTAAGGTTGAGTGAATTAAACACGTGCAGGTTAATGGCTGTAAGTTACTAACGGTCATCAGGACTTCTTCTCCTCAAGACTCGGGCGTATTTGTTATGAGGAAGCCGTTGAACCCGAAAGACTTGGTCCTCAATGTTCGAGTGGGAATATTCGCTGGATCCCGGAAGTTTAGGATAGTTTGTTACATTATCTTTACTATAAATAGATGGGGGCGGATCAGTTTAAGGCACGCAATTTTACACTTACACTCTCGAACACTTTTACTCTCTAGCTCACCGCAAACACCACACTCAAACACTTGTATTCAAATTACATTGTAACACATAGTCGATCCGCACCACATCCTGCACTGTATCCTGATATTTGAAGCAATAAGAAGAACAAGGCAGCTGCGATTGTCAGCTCCCGAGGTTTTATGCCGGCGATCTAGATTGATCAAGGGCTTTCCTCGTACATCACGTGTCAACCTTTACATTTTTGCTCATTGTTTGATCATAGATACAGCTCTATATCCTGAGCCGTATCCTGAAACTGTTTTCATATCTAACTTGGTTAACATATTTTTTACACATAACTCTAGCACACTACCTCACTTTACTAATTTGATCACTTAATTGCTTAGGTAATTTTTGACCAAAACAATATTTATTTAAATAATATTTAATGTATTTCAAATTTAGTTGACTGTTTTTTTAAATTTTATAACATCCTTAACTGATGCTAATGATGTTAATAATTTCTTCAAAAAGTATATTCTTATTTTATCATCTCTTAATCAATTAACCATTTAACATGATTGAAAATAATCAGGATCCCATTCTTTCTTTTACCTTTCTCTTTGCTGCAGAGAGAGTATAGTGTTGTTATTATTAGAAGAATAGTAGTATGAACTTTTAGTAATACATATAGAATATAACACTATGATTGTCATTGTAAACCTTGCATTATAGTTTTAACATGTTACATTATTAAGCTTTTTATATAAGATATAACATAAATAACCTATTTATAGTCATTTTAATTATAGAAAGTCAACTCTCACTTAATAGGTTGCAATTTCAAAATTTCGTCCTTACTTTGCAATTTCAAACTGATAATTATGGAAACTGATTAATCATAAAAATTTTGATTAATCTATTTTTTATATTTTAGTAAAGGTTGACAATTATAATTAAAATTAAAAATATCTCTACCAAAATTATGTGCTCACTTTCTTTTGTAAATTAGTTTCATTTGTTATGTTTCATACACATCGCATCTACTGACTTTATATATTTCGATATACATATCTTCTGGTATGAGTGTTATCGGTTTCATTGTAATTCATATAGTTAATGTATTGTTGAGTTAACATATGATGTTTTTCATGTACTTTTCTTCATAGATTATTGTATATCATCATCAAGTAACTTATCTTGATTCTTTTTATGAATTGCAGAGATGGAACAGGCTGCTATCACACTTCTTAATAATGTTGATCTTAATGTTGATGATTACACTATCAGAATCCGCATAGTCCGGCTATGGACAAGACCTACCTTCAACAATCCTAGGAAGATTTATTGCTACGACATGATATTCATGGACGAGGAGGTTTTTTTAGGCCATTGCATACATTTTTTTCAATTTCAAATTAATGTGTTACTGTTTATAATTAATTATAAAACGTTGTTTTTTAGGGCACCAAAATGCAGGCATTTGCTTTACAAAAAAACACTACTGCTTATGAGCATTTGCTGAAAGAAAATCAATGTTTAACTATTCGTAACCCTTCGATGGGTGAAAATCGTCAGAAAGTTAAATATGTTTATAGTTCGTTGAAGATCAATCTAAATGACAACACTACTGTCGAAGAATGCAACGAGCTTGTTGGTGTTGAATGGGGATTTGATTTTTCTCCATTTAATTCTGTTGTGGATGACCCTGATGATGACGGCAAGTCTTTCAAAAGCCCGATTGGTACTTTATTTAAAAAAAAATCTTCATTTTTATTATTTTAATATTATATATTTTATGTAATTTTAACTACATTATTTTGTATTTTTTAGATGTTATTGGTTTTGTGGTTAAGTGTCTTCCGTCAGAGGATAAAAGTGAACATAATAACGGCAAAGACGAGAAGAAGACTACCTTTATTTTGGAAGATTTGCAGTACATTCTTATATATACCTACATTTACTTATATATTTCTCCCATTTTATGTATTTTACAACTACCAACTTACGTATTTAAATTTTATTTTGTAGACGCCATCAGATTTACGTGACGTTTGTTATGGGTCATTTTCTGCATATATATCCTGACTGATATTCTGGGTCTGATTATTTATTTGTGATCAGGATACCGGATCAGGATATTGGTAACATCCTGATACGATATCCTGGTAGTAACTGATTTAACCACGTGCAGATTAGAAGGTGCAAGTCTCCAACGTTCAAGTGGACTTCTTCCCCTCAAGACTCGGGCAAATCAGTTAGCTTATAGACGTTGAACCCGAAAGACCAGGACTGCAACGTTCGTATGGGGAATATCCGCCGAATCCCAGAATAATAGGATATTTAGTTAGTTCTTTTTTACTATAAATAGATTGATCGGATCAGATTAAGGCACACACTCTTACGCACACTTTTACTCTCCTGTTGCAAACAATCACTACACTCAAACACTTGTACTCGAATTACATTGTAACATCTAGTTGATCCGCATCATATCCTGCACTGTATCATGATATTTAAAGTAATAGAAGAACAAGGCAGCTGCGATTGTCAGCTCCCGAGGTTTTGTGCCGGCGATCTAGATTGATCAAGGGCTTTCCTAGTACATCCTGTGTCACCCTTTACATTTTCGCTCATTGTTTGATCATAGATACAGCTCTATATCCTAAGCCGTATCCTGAAACTGTTTTTGCAAATAACTTAACTAGAATATTTTCAACACACATTTCAAGCACACTACCTCACTTAACTAATTTGATCACTTAATTGCTTCGGTAATTTTTAACCAAAACAATTTGGCGCCCACCGTGGGGCAAGTGGTGCTATTTCTACTAAAAGCTTTCGCAAAATCATTACTTGGTTTTCTATTTTCAAAACTTTTTGCTACACTATTTTTAATGGCCTCGAGATCAAACAGGAGCTATGCCACCGTGTCTGCCACAACCTCTGCAACAATTGGTTCGGTGCTTCCACAACCTCCTCCGAGAATGCAAGCCTCTTCACAGGGAACTGAAAGTCATGTAGCTCGGGATGTTATCCCCGCTCGCAATATCCAGGGATCTGGTCCTGTTTTGGCTTCTAACGAAGAAATTCTAAATTTGTTTGGTAGTGTACAGGAACAGATGAGGCAGCAGCAGGAAACTAATCAGATGCTGATGAGAGAGATACAACTCTTGAAATCCGGCCCGAGTAGGCCTGCGGAAGATACTGTCACTCCCTTGCAACCCAGGGCTTTGAACTTCAGTTCTGCAGTTTATACTGAGGATAACCAGGGGAATATTGTGCCTAGCCATTCCCAGAATCATACTCCTGAAATACCTTCTTCAGTAAGAGTATCAACTGTGAGAAGCTCAGGATATGCTTCAGGATATGGCCAGAATCCCCAAGCTGGTAATGTATCTAATAATAATAATACTCTTGCTACTAATGGTGTTGGATCTTTGCAGGATGCAGGTATGACATCAGCATTTTCCAGGGAGCTTCAAAAACTAAAGGACATGATATCCAGTGTACCTGGGGTGCTTCAACCAATTCCTGAAGTGTCCCAGGACAGCCACAGGATATCCCGGTTTGCGTATCCCATTTATGATGCTGAAATCCCAAAAAGATTTCAAACCCCCAACACGAAACTCTATGACGGAACTACGGATCCTGAGGAGCATATTGCCCAGTATAGGGAAAGGATGGAAATCAACCCTATCCCTCCAGATCTCAAAGAAGCATGCTTGTGCAAGGGTTTTAGTTCTACCTTAACAGGATCAGCCTTAAAATGGCTCTTAAACGTTCCTCCTCACCCAATTACTTCATTTGCTCATTTAGTTAATTTATTTAATAGTCAATTTTCTTGCAGCCGGAGTTTTAAGAAACTAACCAGTGACCTTTACAGGATAACCCAAGGACCTCGGGAATCCTTGGATATCCCACATCTTGATGTTGCGACAGCTGTGCAGGCTTTTAAGATGGGATTACAAAAAGATTCTCAGTTTTATCAGGATCTTGTAATGAATCCCTGCACGAATCTGGACGAAGCTCGCCTGGAGGACGACAAAAAGATGCAAGAAAGGATAAATTCGTCCACGACCTATGAGTCAACCAACAGGAAATCAGAGTCCTCGTATAAACCATATCGCTCAAAACCGTATGGCAGAAATGATGGCAAAAAAGTGAATGCTGTTGAAGACAAGGATCCTGAGGAGTATCCTGAGTTATCTGAATATTGTTTTTCTGTTAACATACCTGAACTGATGTATGCTATGCAGGGTTTAGGAGACAAAGCAAGATGGCCCCGAAAGAATCAACAAAAGGCTGATTGGAAGGACAAGTCCAAATGGTGTGCTTTCCACGAGGATTTCGGGCACGTTACTGAGGATTGCATCGCTTTAAGAAAAGAAATAAGCTATATCTTGAGTATGGGATATCTGAAGGACCTCTTAGGAAGAAAGAAGAATAAGGGTCAGGATCCTAAGAAGGATCCTAAACGTGCAGCATCACCTCCTGCGGATGCAAAAATAATTAACTTTATTTCAGGAGGATCCGACAACTGCGGCACATCATATTCTGTGGCAAAAAGACACGCGAAGGAAGCCAAAGCAAAGAGGGGAGATAAGCCAACAAGGATGTCAACCCTCACGACTGACAAAGTCATCACGTTCGATAATGATGACAGGGATACTGTCCAGGATCCCCACCATGATGCTTTAGTAAGAACATTATATGTTTCTAACCATTTTGTACGCAGGATATTAGTGGATAATGGCAGCTCAGTCAACATAATTCAGCTGGAAACGTTGAAGAGGATGAATGTATCCCCGATGGACATTACTTCGAAGTCCACTGTGCTTGTTGGTTTCAGTGGAGAAGCTAGGAATACCGTAGGAGAGATAAAGTTGCCCGTGTATATTCAAGGGGTCAACTCAATGCAGCGCTTTTGTGTCATGGACTCTTTATCCTGCTATAATATTATACTAGGTAGGCCTTGGATCCATGATATGAAAGCTGTTCCGTCAACCTACCATCAATGCATCAAGATCCCTACTCCTTGGGGAGTTGTCAAGGTGGAAAGTGATCAACAGGAAGCAAAGGAGTGTTATTCTTCTTCGATGAAATCCTTAACAAAGCCTAGTGCAGCATAGCAATTAAAGATTCAAGGCTAGGATATCATGGAGGCTTCAGAGCAGGATGTAAAGTGTCACGGCCCCAGCCCCGGTTTGACCCGGTCAGGAGCCGCGGGACAGGAACCCGTGGTATTTATTAATTTATGCGATAGCGAAATATTTTCAACAGGATCTTTTAAAACTTAAAATGCCCGATTATTTTATTTCATAATGCGGGATAACCCCGTGATTTACATTAGAGGAATTTCACAAGTAAATTCCCTGATTCATAAAACATGTTTATTTATTTTAACTGAGCCACCTCTTCAAGCTGGTTTGTGCTCCGTAGCACGTTTCCTTGATTTACAGCAGGTTGTCTGAAACATGTTTTAAAAATATTTTATCAGCGGGGAAATGCTGGCGAGTTATTCAAATTTGATAAAATGACACATTAGTTATCAATTACAGCATAAGAGCGATTACAATGGCTTTTATCTTATTTTTATCTGGCGCCTTGTCACCCGTGTGAGGATGGTCATACCACTATTGGGTCCCACCCCAAGTAGTGACGTTTATCACTGTTAGGATTTATTAGCCTAACCCGTGAGAAATTAGTAATGTGCACAATACCCCACTAGCCAGTGATTAAAATAACCACGACTTAATCCCTGTAATTATAACATTTGAAAATGGAGTATTGTAAAATACTTTTGATAAAAGAGAATAACTCACATTGCAGATTTAAGTGGACAGAGCTTAGCCTACTGATTAGCCTTGTAACCTATTTTAAATAACAATGCACACGAACTAGGTCAGTAACTAATACAGCATTTACGATAACTCATGAGACTAAAACCCTCACAACGAATGACAAAGTGCTATACTTAAACATCCGTCGAATTCTCGACTAATGACAAAGTATGGCCCTAATGTGGACAGCAATTAAACATCCATCGGATAGTTTTACATCAATCGGACATTGAATCGTAGCAGCGATCGAGTTAATACCCTATATCGTAGCAGTATCTCGCTATATTAATTGAAATTTCGACTTTAGAGTAGTGTACTTTCGTTTTTGAAAGTTTTCGTCGACATAGAATGAAAGTCCCTGAGCTAAGCTATTTATAGGTGAAAAATAGGGTTCACGCGGCCCGCGTGAACCTTGGCTCGACCTTTACGCGGCCCGCGTAACCACCTAGTCTAGGCGTAGGTTTGATTGGTCACGAGTAGGTATGCCAGCTGGTCAACACGTGGATCCGGAACACTTATCCGGTCAACCCTAGTTTGACGCGGCCCGCGTAAGACCAAACCAACTCTTACGTGGCCCGCCTGAAACTCATAAATTTTGTTGTCTTGGTTTTTCATGCACAGTGAAGTTTCAGGGTCCGGGTTTTTACTTATGAGTTATATTTGGGACATTTTGAGAGTCCTTACATTCTCCCCACCTTATTTAAAATCTCGTCCTCGAGATTCACTGAAATAAGTGAGGATACTATTGCTTCATTTTCGATTCCAATTCCCAAGTGTATTCAGGTCCTCTCCTTGAATTCCACTTGACTTTGACCAGCACTAGTCGCTTGTGCTTGAGAAACTTGATCTTTCGGTCTTCTATTTGTAATGGCTTTTCAACAAATTTCAACTTTTCATTCACCTCTACACCTTGAAGAGGTATTACCAGTGATTCGTCTGATAAACATTTCTTAAGATTGGATACATGAAATACATCATGTACTCCAGCTAGCTCCTCTGGTAGTTGTAAGCGATAGGCAACCGGTTCTATTCGGTGGATAACTGGGAATGGTCCTACATATCTTGGACTTAGCTTTCCCTTCTTTCCAAATCGAACTACTCCTTTCCAAGGAGAAACTTTTAAGAGTACTCTGTCTCCCACTTGAAACTCTAGTGGTTTACGTCGATTGTCGGCATAACTCTTCTGGCGATCTCGAGCCGTCTTCAGTCTTTCCTTGATTTGGGTGATCTTGTCGGTAGTTTCTTGTACTATTTCAGGACCTGATAACTGACTTTCTCCTATTTCTGCCCAACACACTGGAGTTCTACATTTACGTCCGTACAATGCTTCGAATGGGGCAACTTCGATGCTTGAGTGATAACTATTGTTATAGAAGAATTAAATTAAAGGTAGGTGATTATCCCAATTTCCACCAAAATCTATCACACATGCCCTAAGCATGTCTTCCAGAGTTTGGATTGTCCTTTCACTTTGTCCGTCTGTTTGCGGATGATATGCAGTGCTTAACTTTAGTCGAGTTCCCATTGCTTCTTGGAAACTTGTCCAGAAGTGGGAAGTGAAACGACTATCTCTATCCGATACAATGGAGAGTGGAACTCCATGTAAGGATACTACTTCATCTACATACAACTTGGCCAACCTTTCCGTGCTAAAGGTTTCTTTCATGGGTAGAAAATGAGCTGATTTGGTTAATCGATCCACAATTACCCAAATCGCATCATTACCTTTTCTGGTTTTGGGTAACTTAATAACAAAGTCCATTGTTATGAGTTCCCATTTCCATACAGGCATTTCTAATTGTTGTAGTAGACCTGAAGGTTTCTGGTGTTCTGCCTTCACTTGTGAACAAGTAAGACACTTAGAAACATATCTAGCTATGTCCTTTTTCATTCCTATCCACCAGAAATTGTTTCTTAAATCTTGGTACATTTTATTGTTACCAGGATGCATGGTATACCTAGATTTATGGGCTTCTTCTAAAATCTTATTTCTTAATTCTCCCTGTTTAGGTACCCAAATTCTTCTTTTTGTGGAATCTCCAAATTCCATCACTTCCTTGTTCTAATTCTTTTATTCTTCCTTTCATTCCTTCAGCATTGTCCTTGATTGCTGTTTCTTGAATGTTCTTCAGTTGTTCCATTAAATCTAACTGTAGATTTAATCTGAGAGCACGAACTCGTCTTTGCTTTTCATGATACTTACGACTTAAGGCATCTGCAACTACATTTGCCTTTCCTTCGTGATATTGAATATCACAGTCGTAGTCACCTAGGATCTCCATCCATCTCCTTTGCCTCATGTTTAATTCTTTTTGCCCAAATATGTATCTTAAACTTTTATGATCCGTATAGACAGTAAACTTACTTCCATATAGGTAATGTCTCCAAATCTTAAGAGCAAAAATTATAGCTCCTAGCTCTAAATCATGTGTCGTATAGTTT
Organism: Helianthus tuberosus; assembly: GCA_030545235.1. NCBI lineage: Eukaryota > Viridiplantae > Streptophyta > Magnoliopsida > Asterales > Asteraceae > Helianthus > Helianthus tuberosus. The sequence goes on along the minus strand of JARYGA010023000.1, from coordinate 25,362 downwards.
TCTTCGTGCTTTTTCAATTGCCTTGATGCATATGCAATTACCTTCTTGCGTTGCATAAGTACACATCCTAATCCTAGTTTTTGAAGCATCACAGTATACTTCAAAATCCTCTGTTCCTTCTGGTAAAGCTAGAATTGGAGCATTTGTTAACTTTTGCTTCAAAATCCTAAAGGCTTCTTCTTGCCTAGGTCCCCATTCAAACTTAACTGCTTTACAGGTTAGCTTAGTTAATGGTACAGCTATCTTGGAAAAATCCTTAATAAATCGTCTATAATATCCGGCTAACCCTAGAAAACTTCTAATTTCCATAGCTGATTGTGGAACTTTCCATTTGGTGATTGCTTCTATCTTAGAAGAATCTACGTGAATACCTTCGTGATTCACCATGTGTCCTAAAAATTGTACTTCCTGCAGCCAAAATTCACACTTCGAAAATTTGGCGTAAAGCTTCTCCTTTCTTAACAAAGTTAAGAGTGCATGCAGGTGCTGACAATGTTCCTCCTGACTTTTGGAATAAATAAGTATATCGTCGATGAAGACAATTACAAATTTATCCAAATACGGTTTACAGATTCTATTCATCATGTCCATAAATGCTGCGGGAGCATTTGTTAACCCAAAGGGCATGACTGTAAACTCGTAATGACCATATCTAGTTCTGAAAACAGTTTTAGGTATGTCTTCTTCTTGTACTTTCAACTGATGGTATCCGGAGCGTAAATCTATCTTAGAAAAGTATCTAGCTCCTTGAAGTAGATCAAAAAGATCATCAATCCTAGGTAATGGGTATCGATTCTTAATTGTAACCTTATTTAATTCCCTATAATCGATACACATTCTCATTGAACCATCCTTCTTTTTTCACATATAATATTGGTGCTCCCCACGGGGATGAACTAGGTTGTATAAAACCTTTACTTAGTAATTCATCTAATTGCTTTTTCAGTTCTAGCATTTCGGTAGGTGCTAACCGATAAGGTGCCTTGGTTATCGGTGTAGTTCCAGAAATTAGATGAATTCTAAATTCTACTTCCCTGTCGGGTGGTAATCCCGGGAGTTCTTCCGGAAATACATCTGGGTATTCTGAGACTACAGGAATTTCCTTAAGTTCTTTATCATTAGTACTAAGGATTACTGAAATCATATATACTATTCCTTGCTTTCGTTCATAACTAGCAACTTTCATTACTAAAATGAACTTCATGGGTTTTCGTGGCTTATCTCCTGTAACCATGATTACTTCTCCGGTGGGTGCACGAATCTCTATAGAATTCTTATCACAAAGGATTCGAGCATGGTTCGCTACTAACCAATCCATTCCTAACACAACATCGAACCCAACTAAATTCATTGGTAATAGATTTGTATGAAATTTATGACCTGAAAGTTCTATATTTTCTTTTTGCAAAACCTTATCTATGTTAACAGAATTCCCATCTGCTGTTTCGACTGTAAAAATCTGCCTAAGGTTGGTTAAGGGTAAGTTAAGAGCTTGGCAGAATGTAGTATTTATAAAACTTTGGTTTGCACCAGAGTCAAATAATACTTTTGCGTAAACGTTGTGAACTAGGAATGTACCAGCTATCACGTCAGGGATTAGCTCGGCTTCCTGAGTAGTTAACTGGAATGCTCGAACATTCTTCTTGGTAGCTCCGTCGGCTGGTTTGGCTTTATTGTCTGCTGGTTTAACCAATTTAGGGCATTCTGGTTTAAAATGTCCTGCTTCTCCACAGTTATAGCAGACCCTTGTTTTCTTTCTGCAGTCTTCTTCGCGATGTCCTACAACTTTGCAAAAGTTGCAGGTTATATTACATCTTCCATAATGTTTCTTTCTGCAATTCCTGCAGAACGGCGGAGTTGAAGATTGCCCTGTTCCTCTTTTCTTGAAGTTGCTATTATTACCCACACGAGATCCTTGGGTAATTTTCTGAGCCAGTTCCTTTTTCCTGTTTTCATCTCTTGTGCGTATCAGCTCATCAGTTAGGGTGTTAGCTAATTCTACCGTATCGTCAATAGTGCAAGGTCTCGCAGCTTTAATGATATTACGGATTTCGCCAATCAATCCCCAAATATAACGAGAAATGAGCACCGGTTCTGGCGAAGCCAGTGTTGGTACCACTCTAGCATATTCGAAGAATGTTGAAGTATATCCTCGACAATCTACACCGATCATTCGATGATTTAGGAACTTATTCGCCATTTGTTCCTTTTCATATTCGGGACAGAATTTTCTTTCTATTAGCTGCTTAAATTCTTCCCAACTCATGGCATATGCCATATTTCTTCCTTTGGCTTGAAGTACCGTATTCCACCATTCTAGCGCCCCTTCTTTGAAAAGATTCGAGGCGTACATGACCTTGTCTTCTTCAGCACATTTACTTATTGTAATTACTGCTTCAGTTTTCTCCAACCAACGTAGTGCCGCAGTTGCCCCTTCATTGCCTGCAAATTCAGCTGGTTTACAAGAAAGAAATTCTTTGTAAGTGCAACCAGGCGTTGCAGCTTTCATTTTCTTAGGGAGCGGGGCCTGCCGTGGATCATTATTGTTGTTAGTATGATTACCGCCTCCGTTTACGCTATTACTGAAGTTATCTTCAGAAGTACGTTTGCTAGGAATAACTTATTGAGGTTCGACAGTTTTCTTGGCAGCAGCAAAGATTGCTGGAATAGCATTGGCTATTCCTTGAGCAACGATATTTTCTATATCTTGCTTAGTCATAAAGTGATCCTCCTAGTGTTGCTCAGATTGGTTAACCTCGTTAACTGGTTCATTATTAGCGTTTTCCATCTGATAATTAATATATATAATTTATTAGTATAGAATAAATAACAATTATACACAAAACAATCATACAATTTTCACAACACACATATATATCCAAAATTATCGATTTCTCGATTTCCATTTTTATATATATCATATTATGCATCCGTACACACTGTTATTTTACAAAGTTTTATTTTTATTTTATAAGATTATATTTTTATTACTATTATTATTATTATACAATCACTTCTACGTTCTCACACCATCCCTTCTGCTGTTAATTTAGAAACGACGCTCCCTCTCGTCGTACTTCCAGGAGATTTGCTCTCCCACCTCCCGAATCCTATTCCCTGCACCTATCAGCTCTTCGCCAAAATGGCGGAGTTCAGCTAAGTTTTCATTACTCATTGGAGGGTTTGGTATAGGTTCTGGGTCGAACTGAGGGAAAAAGGTATAAGGATTATTAAGGAGGTTTTGAAACTGCCAATCATTAGTCCACCATTCGTCCATTTCTCCTAGAGGTTGAGTATGGATCAGAGGGTCTGGAATGGCCGGTTCTAAGTTTATTGGAAGTTGAGTTTCAGCAGGATAAGGGTAAAGGTTGTTATTTATAGGCCTGAGAATATCGCAGCTTGCCTGTACGCGATCCAATTCCTCCTGTAATGGCAATTCCTCGACTTGCTTAGAACTTTCCCCAATTTCCATTTCTACTTGCCTGGAATCTTCCCCGATTGCAATTCCTTTTCCTTTATCTATGGGATTCTCTATTTTGGGAATTCTTCTAGTTGCTGGTTTCCTCCTGCGTACACGCCTCCAACCTACAAATCTTCTCTTTTTCTTAGGCTTCGGTTTCTCTGGAGGTGGAGCGTTGAATTCCATAGGTTCTTCTATATCGGTTATGTAACCAGTAAAGTCTCTGGAAACTTCTATTTTCACCGAATAGAGATTGAGATTCTGAAGGGCTTCAGATAACTCATTCATGCTGTTTTAGCATATATGCAAAATGTACACAAAATGCTAAGTTAAGATTTTATAACAAAATTTCACAAATAAACCTTCAACTATTATTGCATACCGTGTAACTCATTTAATACAAAGGACAATTGACCATTAAAACATATTAGGGTTTATTGTAACTTATTTATTTACTGGGTAAAGTTTTCTTTTAAAGTTTCTGGATTGTAATTGCTAGGACTGGGTCAGGATATTTAGATATTAGCATTTCCTGCTACCGTAGCTAACATATAGAGATCTGCCCATTTTTCATCTAATTTATCTTCCCATGGTGGATTACTGTTTAGTTTCTGAGTTTCCTGATTACTCCTCAATCTTTGTGATTTCTTTATTTTCTCTTGACTTTTCCTAATAATTAAACTTCTTTTATTAGGAGAAAGTGGTTCCTCAAACTGTGCTTTACGAACAAATATTCCTTCCTCAGTATCTGTTGGGTATTTTGAGGATGAAGTTCATTTTTCTTTCAGTGAAGTATCTAATTTATGATAGATATCCGAAAGTCTTTGCTTACCCATACTGTAAACAAATATTCAAATAATAAAACACTTAATCACAAAAATGGCAATCAGTAAAATTAAGTATTTTCTAAATACTTAATTGGCTTAAATCAGTGGCTCTGATACCACCTTTTCTTGTCACGGCCCCAGCCCCGGTTTGACCCGGTCAGGAGCCGCGGGACAGGAACCCGTGGTATTTATTAATTTATGCGACAGCGGAAGATTTTCAACATGATCTTTTAAAACTTAAAATGCCCGATTATTTTATTTCATAATGCGGGATAACCCCGTGATTTAAATTAGAGGAATTTCACAAGTAAATTCCCTGATTCATAAAACATGTTTATTTATTTTAACTGAGCCACCTCTTCAAGCTGGTTAGTGCTCCGTAGCACGTTTCCTTGATTTACAGCAGGTTGCCTGAAACATGTTTTAAAAAATATTTTATCAGCGGGGAAATGCTGGCGAGTTATTCAAATTTGATAAAATGACACATTAGTTATCAATTACAGCATAAGAGCGATTACAATGGCTTTTATCTTATTTTTATTGGGCGCCTTGTCACCTGTGTGACGATGGTCATACCACTATTGGGTCCCACCCCAAGTAGTGACGTTTATCACTGTTAGGATTTATTAGCCTAACCCGTGAGAAATTAGTAATGTGCACAATACCCCACTAGCCAGTGATTAAGATAACCACGACTTAATCCCTGTAATTATAACATTTGAAAATGGAGTATTGTAAAATACTTTTGATAAAAGAGAATAACTCACATTGCAGATTTAAGTGGACAGAGCTTAGCCTACTGATTAGCCTTGTAACCTATTTTAAATAACAATGCACACGAACTAGGTCAGTAACTAATACAGCATTTACGATAACTCACGAGACTAAAACCCTCACAACGAATGACAAAGTGCTATACTTAAACATCCGTCAAATTCTCGACTAATGACAAAGTATGGCCCTAATGTGGGCAGCACTTAAACATCCATCGGATAGTTTTACATCAATCGGACATTGAATCGTAGCAGCGATCGAGTTAATACCCTATATCGTAGCAGTATCTCGCTATATTAATTGAAATTTTGACTTTAGAGCAGTGTACTTTCGTTTTTGAAAGTTTTCATCGACACAGAATGAAAGTCCCTGAGCTAAGCTATTTATAGGTGAAAAATAGGGTCCACGCGGCCCGCGTGAACCTTGGCTCGACCTTTACGCGGCCCGCGTAACCACCTAGTCTAGGCGTAGGTTTGATTGATCATGAGTAGGTATGCCAGCTGGTCAACACGTGGATCCGGAACACTTATCCGGTCAACCCTAGTTTGACGCGGCCTGCGTAAGACCAAACCAACTCTTACGCGGCCCGCCTGAAACTCATAAATTTTGTTTTTCTTGGTTTTTCATGCACAGTGGAGTTTCAGGGTCCGGGTTTTTACTTATGAGTTATATTTGGGACATTTTGAGAGTCCTTACATAAAGAAAGTTATCCTGGATCAGAATAATCCGGATATCTTGGTGCTCGTGGGAACCAATATCCCTCAGGATATTGAAGATCAATTGACTGACTTTTTGAAATGCAGGATGTCAACGTTCGCGTGGAAGCACGAGGATATGACAGGTATTTCCAAGGATATTATAACACATAAGCTCGGTATTGACAGGTCATTCAAGCCTGTCCAACAAAAGAGATGGAAGTTTGCTCCGGAGCGAAATGTGATTATTCAGGAAGAAGTAGAGAGGTTATTGAAGTCCAAAATGATCAGAGAAGTCAAGTTTCCAAGATGGCTAGCAAATGTAGTGGTGGTGCAGAAGAAGAATGGGAAATGGAGAGTTTGTGTAGATTACACAGACTTGAACAAAGCTTGTCCCAAAGACCATTTCCTCTTCCTCATATTGACTCAATGGTGGATGCTACTGCCGGCCATGAGATGTTAACCTTCATGGATGCATCCTCAGGATTCCAGCAGATCCAAATGGAACCTTCTGACCAGGAGGATACTGCCTTCATGACACCAACAGGTATTTATTGCTATACTGCTATGCCCTTTGGTTTGAAAAATGCAGGTGCAACATATCAAAGATTGGTGAACATGATGTTCAAAGACAAGCTGGGGGACACTATGGAGGTGTACATCGATGACATGGTAGTAAAATCTAAAAAGGCTGTGGATCACCTCCTGGATATTAAGGGAGCATTTGATATCCTGGATCAGTATAACATGAAGCTAAATCCTGCTAAGTGCCATTTCGGAGTGGGGGCAGGAAAGTTTCTAGGATATATGGTGACTAAAAGGGGGATAGAAGCAAGCCCAGAACAGATCAAAGCCATCTTGGATATCAAATCACCTCCTAACATGAAAGATGTTCAAAGACTGACAGGACGAGTGGCAGCATTGAATAGATTTATTTCAAGATCCTCAGAAAAATGCAAGGAATTTTATGATATCCTGAAGAAGAACAAGAAGTATGAATGGGGAATAAAGCATGAAGCAGCCTTGCAGGATTTGAAGCGGTATCTTTCAACCGCACCTCTATTGATGAAGCCTGAGGATGGTGAACCATTATCCATGTATCTTGCAGTGTCAGGGAATGCAGTAAGTGTTGTCCTTGTAAAGGATCATGATTCATGAAGGTCAGCAGTATCCTGTTTATTATGTTAGTAAAAGTTTATTAGATGTTGAAACTAGGTACTCTCATTTAGAGAAATTAATATTAGCCCTAGTTATGGCGTCAACGAAACTTAGACACTATTTTGAAACACATAGGATTCATGTTAAAACCAACTATCCTGTAAAAAAACGTGCTTAGGAAACCAGAGATGTCAGGTAGGATGGCTAAGTGGTCAGTGAAATTAAGTGCATATGATCTAGTGTATGAACCTATAAATGCCATAAAGTCTCAGGCTTTAGCTGACTTTGTGGCTGATTTCAGTAGTGATATTCAAAGTGAAGTAGACCTAGAAGTACAACAGCTAGGAGAAAACTTAGAATCTTGGACGTTATATACTGATGGTGCATCTAATGTAAGAGGTGTAGGTTTGGGTATACTACTAAAATCGCTACAGGGGGACATATTACCCCAGGCTATTAGATGTGAGTTTCCTGCCACTAATAATGAAGCAGAGTATGAAGCTTTAATTGCAGGATTAGAATTGGCTAAAAGCATGAATATCAAGAGTTTACAAGTATTTGTTGATTCCTTGTTAATCACTAACCATTTTAATGGAACCTATGCAGTTAAAGGTGAGAAGTTAATTGAGTATCTCGAAATTCTCAAAAAATTAGCAGGATATTTCGATATTTTTACACTTGAACATGTACGAAGAGAGGATAATGCTGAAGCTGATGCCTTGGCAAATCTGGGATCATCAGTTAGGATATCGGAAGGGACCCGAATACCAATATTACATATCCTGTATCCTGCTACGGATCCTCAGGATGAGGAAGTAGTAAGTATTCGGGATCCTGATGATGAACATCCTGAGGAGGATCCTAAGTCTTGGATGGCTCCAATCATAAGATATCTTAAAGAAGGACACATCCCAAAGGATGAAAATCCTAAGGCATTTAGAATGAAGGTATCATGATTCACTATTATAAATAATGTTTTGTATAAGAAATCCCTTGTAGGACCATATCTGAGGTGCTTGGAAGATCCCGAAACCAAAGAAGTGCTTCAGGATATACACGAAGGGGATTATGGTAACCATACTAGGGGCAGGTCGTTATTCTCAAAGGTGTTAAGAACAGGATATTATTGGCCGACGATGAGAAAAGATGCTGCAGAATATGCTCGAAAATGTGATGCTTATCAAAGACACAGTAATATATTACATCAGCCGGCTGAGCCACTTTATCCTATAGCTTCCCCTTGGCCATTCATGAAGTGGGGAATGGATATAGTAGGAAAATTGCCAAAGGCTCCAGGAGGAAAGGTCTTCATGTTGGCAATGACTGATTATTTCTCTAAGTGGGTCGAAGCTGAAGCATTTGTTCAAGTTAGAGATCAAGAAGTGGTATCCTTCATAAAAAGGAATATCCTGACTAGGTTTGGAGTACCAGCTGAGATAATTTGTGACAATGGATCTCAGTTTATAAGTAAGAGGACTACTGACTTTTGCAAGAGTTGGGGAATCAAAATGATCACATCCACACCGATACATCCTCAAGCAAATGGACAAGCAGAATCCTCAAACAAGATAATTGTCAACAACCTGAAAAAGAGACTAGGAGCTAAAAAAGGAAGATGGGCAGAAGAACTACCCTTTGTTTTATGGGCTGATAGAACGATGGTGAAAAGTGCAACTGGTCAAACCCCATTTTCCCTAGTATTTGGAGCAGAAGCGGTAATCCCAACAGAAATGGTGATACCAACAGCAAGATCCAACCTCTGGGATCCTGAGTAGAATCCTGAAGTCCTTTGCCAAGAATTGGATATGGTTGATGAGACAAGAAACGCAGCAAGGCTAAGGATGGCAGCATATCAACAGAGGATATCTAAAGCGTATAACAAGAATATAAGGACTAGAAGGTTCCAGGTTGGAGATTGGGTATACTACTAATCCTTCTGATGGAAAGTTGGCTCCGAAATGGGAAGGACCCTATGAGATTGAATCAGAATCCGGAAAAGGAGCATACCGACTCAAGAATATGGAGGGGGATATGCTACCAAGATCCTGGAATGCTATACATCTAAAGCTCTATTTCAAGTGAGTTTGGAATTTAAATTCTAACTCAGGATGGTATGGATTCTATTTCTTTTAATATCTTTTTTTATTGTTATGAACCCATTACTGACTTAAGCATCGGAGGGGTGTTAGCCAAGCTAACACCCACCTTAGCTTACAATTGTTTTGCAGTATATGCTTCGGGATATAGCTCCAGGATACACATTCAGGATACTTCGAAAGATTAGAGGATTGGCCCCCTCTCTCACGTTTAAGGGATCTGATCCCTTCACAGGTTTAAAGGTATTCACCTTTCCCTAGAATTGGGTTTAAACACCCCGCCTGGAGCGCAAGTTATCCAGGAATAGTTCAAGATAGCGGGACCAGTCCATGTAAAAGTGGCTGACAATTTCGTTATTGTTGGCTATATCCTGGATCCTAAAGGTATATGAGGATTGATCACCCTCTCTCACGAAAGGGTATTTTCATACTCTCTAAGGTTTAAAGGTTATCACCTTTCTAAGTCTTGGAGTTTATACACTCCCGCCTATAGCGCGTGAAAATATGGGTTTATCCCCAAGATACTTATGGGATTTTCCCCAGGAAACTAAGGATTTATCTCCAGTATATTTTTGGGTTTTACCCCTGTAACACAAGAATTGTCCAAACAGTTGGAACTGAATTCAAAAATTTTCTAAGTGTTCAAAGACTTCATGCACAGGGGACATTCCTCCTAAGGCGATTGTGTAGAGCTCAAAAGATCAAATTTGAACCTAGTGTACTAAGTATCTTGGACTGGGGACATCTTAGTGGAAGAAATTGCAAAAGGATTGAAGTTTGATACTAGGGTTATACTCTATTCCTGGTATGATCTTTCCTTTGTGAACCTTACATAAGTTGTTTGAACTTTTGAAACTATGTTTAAGGCTTAAATATCCTGATTAGGATATATCCGTAGGATATATTCTCAAAATGTGTTTTCGGGATATGTTTCAGGATATTTGATTGGAATGTTTAGGGTATAATACTTGGGTTGAAAATTAATACTCTGGTCAAGCAAGTATTATCAAAACGGATTTTGAAAAATAAACTGTCCTTTATTCTTTAAAGACTTTATCTAAATTCTTTGAATTTTGAAAAACCCTATTTGACGAAAGTCTTCGTAGGATACCGCCGAGTATGTTGACCAGGATGTTTTAAAAATAAATAAATAAATCAATAATTTTGCAAAGTTGAAATCTAAACTGAGCAATGCATGAAAAAAAATTAAAAGGCAACAGCAAATAAGTTAAAAGAAGGTGGTATTATCTAAAATAAGCGATACTAGTTGATAACCAAAGGCTTCATCCTAAAACCTAGGACCCATCCACCTTTGGTTATCAAATTGTTTTAATGCAGGAAAAGAAATTGTTCAAGGACAAGAAATAAAATTGTTCAAACAAACATAATCATCAAATTTAAAAGAAATGAGTTTTAAGGGGCAACGCCTTCTTCAACCATCGCATCTTCACCCGCATCCACCTCAGGATTAGCTTGAACCTCCTTCTCAGCCTCGTCTCCAGCACCCGTTAATTTTCCCATCACTTTTGAAGACCCTGCAGCCGCAGACTTGACAGGATGCTCCACGGGATTACCTCCGAGAGTTTTTAGCTTGGTCTCCCAGGCCTCGACGTTCCAAGAAGGGCATTCAAAGCCCAGGGCTTTGGCCTCGTGAGCCATTTTTAGCCGAGCCTGCAAAAGGGAGATGACAACGGAGCCTTTGATGCCTTCCCGGTAAGTGACCACATCCTGCTCGTGTTGGGCGTGTACAGCGTCCAGATGGGCTTGGGCTTCATGAGTGGCTTTTTTGAGAGCGGACTGATGCTCCTGAGTCATGGTCTTGAACTTGTCTTCGTAGTGTCGAGTTTTGGCAGCAGCGATCATACCTTGATCGGAAATGGTAACCTCAGCTTTCTTTAACTTGGACTCGAGCATCTTGTTGAGCCCACAGGATTCTTGGTATAAATGAACCAGACGTTCGAGACCCTGCAACATAAGAGAACAGGTATTAGCCTTAATAAACAATTATAACCGGCATATGGTGCAGGATATAGGTCACGAATACTAACCTGGTTAAGAAAAGAAGTCATGATCCCGCTTGCCTCAATGAACCCATGATTCTCATAGGGGGAACATATCAGAGATGGTAGGTGAGTCAGTCTCTTTCCTTTTGCGAGAACTTGAACTCCGGGGCTTAGTAGCTGGCGAAGGCTTGGGAATGATGATGGCTTTGGAGCTGCTGGGCTTGGATGAGGCCGTAGCCTTGGGACTGGGTTCCTTCTTGACCTGGACATGGTCGGAATAACTGTCCAGCTCATCAAGGTCAAAAATCTCTGGGATCTTGGCTGGTGCTGCATAAAGAGGAAGTACCAAATCCTTATTACTCTTTCATTATGTTACGCTAATCAATTATTTACGAAGTGGTTCTTACCAGACATATCGGATGAAGAATATTGACTGGAACTGGGGATGTGTGTAGAAAAACTTCTGTCACCCTCTGGTAACTGGTAAATTGCTTCAATTCTTTTTTCGGATTCTGCAGTAGGAGGGGCTACTTCCTTAAAGTTCATTGTATAAAGATCAAGTAAGAAGATATTAGCACAGGATAACAGCCTAGAAGTATCTGGGGATATTCTTGACCCTACCGGTGGTTAACCACTCCACCGGAAGACTAGCACCCTCATAGATGGAGTCTCGCTTGACGAAGAAGAATTTACGTTGCCATCCATCTTCGTTCTTGGTGGCTTTGAGAATGAGGGGTTTGCTGGAAGTTGAAAAAAGTAAGAATCGACTGGAGCCGTGTGACCGGAGGCGGTAAGCCATCGGGATATCCTCGATGCACAAATCAGGACAGTGAAGATTTTTGATTTGGTTGAGTATGATTAGTACTGTCCAAACCATGGGCATTGTTTGGGCAAAAGAAATACCAGTGGTTCAGAAAAACTGCATCATGAATTCTGGAAATGGGTACCGAAGACCTAGCGAGAAAGGGTATGCCGGAAAACAGACCCAATCGGCAGAAGAAACATCTGATCGAATTGATCGATCAAATGGTCTAAAAACCATGCCATCGGGGAAAGCGCCGAAGGCTCTCAACGCTGCAATATCTACGTTATCAAAAGCACAGATCTCCTTCTCGGGATTTTTGAGAAGGTTTTGCTGGACGAAGGTCTCCGACGATTCACCGGTTTGAGAGAAGGTTCTAATGGCCGTTGGAAGTAGAGTAAAGATATTAACAGGAAATAGAGAAGGGATGAGTGATTACCTGGAGACTCTGTTGATGATATTTGATTTTCAAACAAAAAGAGATATAGGGGCATAATGGATATCCATCGAGTGAAAACCGCGTGGGGAGTTGCATAATGCTATCTTTACCATTGTTCCAATTTAATAACCTCGATTCGAGGAATAAGGTTTAAAATATATCCTTTGGAATTGGTATACCAACAGATATATTTTGGGGACAATTGTTATGGGTCATTTTCTGCATATATATCCTGACTGATATTCTGGGTCTGATTGTTTATTTGTGATCAGGATACCGGATCGGGATATTGGTAACATCCTGATACGATATCCTGGTAGTAACTGATTTAACCACGTGCAGATTAGAAGGTGCAAGTCTCCAATGTTCAAGTGGACTTCTTCCCCTCAAGACTCGGGCAAATCAGTTAGCTTATAGACGTTGAACCCGAAAGACCAGGACTGCAACGTTCGTATGGGGAATATCCGCCGAATCCCGAAATAATAGGATATTTAGTTAGTTCTTTTTTACTATAAATAGATTGATCGGATCAGATTAAGGCACACACTCTTACGCACACTTTTACTCTCCTGTTGCAAACAATCACTACACTCAAACACTTGTACTCGAATTACATTATAACACCTAGTTGATCCGCATCATATCCTGCACTGTATCCTGATATTTGAAGTAATAGAAGAACAAGGCAGCTGCGATTGTCAGCTCCCGAGGTTTTGTGCCGGCGATCTAGATTGATCAAGGGCTTTCCTCGTACATCCTGTGTCACCCTTTACATGTTCGCTCATTGTTTGATCATAGATACAGCTCTATATCCTGAGCAGTATCCTGAAACTGTTTTTGCAAATAACTTAACTAGAATATTTTCAACACACATTTCAAGCACACTACCTCACTTAACTAATTTGATCACTTAATTGCTTCGGTAATTTTTGACCAAAACAACGTTATGGGGTTGTTATGCTGATCAGATTTTAGAATTTGAGAAGAACCATAAGGATGAAAAGAATGTTGTGGTCGTTGTTCAGTTTGGGAAGTACAGATTTTGGGGAGGTATATTCTATACCGACACTCTCACTTATCATTCAACTACATATTTAATTTATTCAAGTTGTCGTTTTATTTACATATTGCTATAATTAAACAGGTAATTTGTTTGTCTCCAATTTGTATAATGTAACTCGAGTCTTCATAAACACTGAAGTAATAAAGATTTTGGATTTCAAGAAAAGGTTTGTAATCTTATTACCTTTTTTTATAATATCTTTTGAATACGTATTACTTTTGTAACATACATTATTTTTCCTGTACAGTTTCCTTTCTCAGCTTACTGCTTCAACGTCTTCCGGTTATTCTGGATTGAGTTCTTCTGCTATCAAGTCAACGACTGAGGAATATCTATCTGATGTTTCCTTTAGTACAATTGGAGCATTAAGCGAAATCTCTGAAGTATTGTTACAATTATTCATTGTTTTATTTTTTATACGTATTATTTTTTCCTTTCAGAATGTTCTAAATTATCTACTATGTATACAGCAAAAGTTTGTTATTATCCTGGGAACAATTAAGAGCTTTGCTTCAGAAGACTCATGGTTTTACAATGCGTCAATGCATGTAAGGGTTGCAACAAAAAGGTTCTTACCAACACTATTTGCAAGGACAAGCAAGATGGAAGTGAAGGATATGATTTAGTAACTGTCTTGGAATGTCAGACTGATCGTTGCAATAAAAGGACCGTTGTGTCTGTTCCCAGGTTAATTTACTTGATTCCATTTATTGTCCGAAACATATTACATGATTGTTAACAAAATCTTATTTAAAATTTTGACAGGATAAAAGTTCTAATACGTGTTCAGGATTGTACCGGGATTGTCACTTTGACGTTGTTTGAACGTGAAGTTGTTAAACTGTTAAAGGTTAACGCAAACCAGCTTTTGGATAAAAACATTGAGGTAAGTTATATCGTGGGAATAACATTTCGTTGCTTCCTTTATACATTTTAATGTTTATATTTTAAACTGGTATGTTTATAAATTATGTCTCCAAGTTATGCAATATGACACTCTTAATGTTTATCGAACAGTTAGCCAGCGATGGTAACTTTCCCAACGAGCTGAAGGCATTGTTAAATCGGCGGTTTGCTTTTAAGATAACCATAGGTTCGTTTAACATAAAAAAACAAATCAGATGGCTACTCGATGTCGAAGTTGACTGAAAATCCTGCAATCATCACCGGTCTTGATAGGCATTTTGATGCTTTCCAGGTTCTAAATACCTTCTATATGTTAGTTGTACTTTTTTGTTATAAAAACTTATAGCACGTTACAATATTTAATGAAATATATGAAATAAATACAGACTGCTGATGATGAACCTTTAAATGGTGTTCCGTCTGATTCAAATGCAACTGTCAACTTTCATGTTAAGGTATGTCAAACAAATTATGGAATTCACTATTGGTTCAATATTTTGTTATTCACCTTATTTTATCAATTGTTTTTTTAACCTTTTTATTTTTTATTTTCAGGATTTTGTTTCCCGTACTGGCGATGAAGACACTCCGATGTCTAATTTGAGCAAAAGCATGTTTACGACACCCTCTCCACCTGAGATGAATTGTTCTGTCAACATGCTTGACAAAGAACTTAAGCGTAATTTAGTTGCCGTGTATGATGTGGATTTATGTTCTTCTCAGTCATCAACTAAACTGTGTAAGAGTGATGGTGAGAAAGATCAAGATTCGAATGTGAATGTGGGGGCTTTTGAAGCCAAAGGTTGAAAAGTAGTGTGCCGAATCTAATAGTCATCTTAGTGTTTTCCAAAACTATTCTATGTTTTTTTGAACAATCATATTCAGAACTTTTTATTTCATTACTTGATGTTGGTTTTTTACCCAATATATGTGGCACTTTATCTTTATTATCGTTATATCAATAAGAGATGATATTATTAATTAGCATTTGCATTTTGTTATGTACGTCGGTTTTTTTTTTCTTCCGTTATCATTCTAAAATTATATGTTATGACTTGATGTTACTTTTTTACCGACTATGTATTATGTTCTATGTTTATTTTGGTTTTTCATTGTTATATCAATAGAAGTTGATATTACTAATTATTTTGGTTTTTCATTGTTATATCAATAGAAGTTGATATTACTAATCACTTTATTTTCGTCTGTCATATATATATCAATAACAGATTATAGTATTGATCAGCCTTTGGTTATTTTTTTATATACTTCAGTTTATATTTATTGTAGTTTCTTATCTTTATATCACTAAAGAGATATTCGTTAATTATCCTTTGTTAAATCAACAAATAACGTTATACTTATATTAGTATTACTTTTTCCAACTTTATCAAACCTACCATCCTAATAACATTTTTAGTATATTACAGTTTTTTTAAATCTTAATCCGTTTCCATTATTCAAAAAAAATATATAAAACATGCCATATAAACGAAATTTATATTTCGTAAGTACTAAAATATAAGATGATTTAAATATTGAAATTAACCATAATATATATATTAAAAATTGGAAGGTTGGAAAATCAATATATATAGAAACTTTATTCTGTTATTTAATTTTAATTCAAAAAATTATTCAAAGTTTTGACTTTCCAATATTATGAAATTAATCATTAATATCATAATGAATATACTTAAATGTTTACATTACTAATAGATTTATGTTTTACTAATTTTAATTTGGTAAATACTAAAATATAAGATCTTTCAAATTTTAAATGTTGAAATTAACCATAATATTTATATTAAAGTTGAAATATTGGTAAATCATATATATATATATATATATATATAGAAACTTTTTTCGGTTTTTAAATTTAAATTAAAAATTATTATTTAAAGTGTTGACTTTCCAATATTACAGTATAAAATCATTAGTATCATAATGAATATGCTTAAATGTTTACATTACTAATGTTTCCTTATAAACAGAATGTACAACATATAAATCTCTTCATCTCATTTCATCTCATTTGTGGTTTTTAGTTCAACCAATACATCCCTTTCACTACAAGGGTATTGTAAGCCAGTTTGAACAAACGATTACTTTCTTATTCCAAAAACGTCTTCCGCAATGTATAAACGGTCAAAGCATGATTCCAATTCTTTGGGAAATCAATCAAACCAGGAAAACACTTCAGATTGTGAGTTTTTATTTATCTTTCACATTGTTTATTTGTTTATATATGATTATACTTATAATGTAATTCATTTTTCTTTATTACAATGATAGCCACTTCAAGAAAATCCAAGCGTAGATCTTCATGTACGTCCAATAATCCATTTAATATAAACAACTCAACAGGTAACACTTTTTGGATTCTTGTGATGTTAGTCTATTTTGTATATCTACAATAACAATCTAGATATGCGATATTTATGTTATGTGTCTTTTATTTAGATGTTTGGCATCTCAAGAAGTCCTTTTTAAGACATTACCAATGGTATTGAACTACTCTCATTTACTAACTTATGTTCCGAATATTTAAATATCAGTTAAAAATGTATATCGATTTTATAGTTGTCAATTGATTTGAACGCATAAACTATGTACTAAATATAACACATAAACAAAATTAGATCAGGTAGATATTTATAAACACGGTTACATAGTAGCAGTCCAAACTACATAAAGATCTTAGCTATCAAACATGTTAACCTACTACAAAACAACTTTTAACACTACATAAGTTACGATAGATTTCTTCATTACCCAAAACAACCATATGTTATGGTTCAACCCTGTTTCAAAGTTTCAAACATCACCACTAGCGGAAAACATCGGTAAGGAACAAAACACCAGTATCTGGAAAGTACTGGAACTTGCAATGATCACCTTCTTTTATATTGTTATCTTAAGCCATTTCGCCCAGCCTTTGACAACGTACTTAATACTGTTTTTATTTGGCTCCGCCCTAACATCATGTTTTGTCTCCACATTCTGCCTGTTGGCGATCTTAACTTTCAAGGTTTCGTCAATTCCTGTCGTCCGTGCTACTGCAACTGGTATGCGCTATAAGTTACAAAACATAATAATAATTTCCATTAATGATGTTGAAGTATTTAAAAAAATACAAAACTTAACCAAATTATGTAAACATATTAGACGCCTATTAACATATAATTTTGTCGAAACTTACAAAGCGTTTGGTGTATGGCACAAAATATATCAGCGGACCAGTTTCATCATCATCAAACTCCTCTGATTCAGCCGAAGAGTCTTCAGAATCCGATATGACGACAACATCGTTTTCAGCTCCAGCCATTCTAAGAAACATTTAAAACGTTGACCCATTTTAAATAAAACATCAAGTCATAACATATAATGCAATCTTTTTGTTGTAGTTTAAAGGAATGACAAACATACATACGTTAAATAGGGTAATTCCTGTTGATGTTACATTTCTATTCTACTTAACTAATTTTCTTTTATTACATAAACATATCCTATATTTGTAACCCTTTTTAATCAATCTAAATTACACAAACCCATCTCTGGTGACATTCATAACAGAAATTAATTCCTTTTAGACAAGCATAATAATTTCATTTACTACACACATTTTAAAAACAAAAAAGTAAGCCTAACAATCTTTGTTGTTGCATTTCATCTTACCCAATAAGTCGATAGACGAAAACAACTTAACTTTACAACCTAATCATATCAAACACCTCATTATTATTTGTTGTTCTACTTTAAAATAATGATACTTTCGTTAAGTACAACATTTTTCATACAGTCGTTTGTTCGAACACCTGGTGTGCATCGTATACTTAACGTCTTCGAGCATGTAACTGTATTCAAATGACTATCTAAATCTGTTTTTTTTTTTTCATACCCGAATACTTCTATGCAGTAAATACACTAAGAACATCATGTATGTTACCTAACTGAATGAAGGTAGATCTGTCAACGAAACAAGTTACATTTAGGTTACTGTATACAGATTTTCATTTTCATTAAAGAAATCCAAGCAAGACATGGCAGATGAACATCAACATTGAAAAAGAGGAATTATTTTACCTGATTTTTGTAGACTTATGAACCGTATGATGGACAAATTAGGAATGCAGATGAGAGCAATCTTGAAACCCTTATTGAAATCCACTAAATGAAGTTATCATCTGATGGAAGGATAGAGATAAAGGTGATGAAGTATGAATGACAAGTAATTAGTGTATGTTGACTATTTGATACACATTTCACTATCACAATAAGGCTTTCAACAAAAGATGCCATGCAATCTGATTGTGTATTAGCCGCCGATTTGTCCCTCTTGGTTTTTTTTTTTTATATATTGCTATTGATGATTATTGATATTGATCTTTTAGTATCAAAGTTTACAATTAACTTATTATTTTTTACCTAAATTACATAGATCAAATATCATAACATATTTATATAATGTTACAATATCAACTAACTTTTCTTTGTACTAATGGATTTAAGTTTTACTAATTTTTTTTAGACAACTAATGCTATTATATCGTTTCTTTGGTTTTTCATGTTAATACAGTTTTAACTCCAGCAGTTACACAAGACGAGTGCAGGGAGAGGCGTAAGCTACGGAAATTGTATTTGGACAGTAAAAGATCTAATGTATCACACGGCTTACCGGTTTCTAAAACAAAAGAATCTTCGACTTCTAATTCGTCTTCCATTTTGTTGCACACTCCGACTATTTCACAATATGCGTCTACTATTTCGCCAGGTTTATTTATTTATTTATTTTAAACTTTGCATACTATTTAAACTTACATACTTAAATATGTTAATACATATATATATGTCTAAAAATATTTATATACCGTGTTTCTTTTATCAGTTGTTTCCACGCAAAGTTATGAAAGTTACACTAAAGAGAGACGGAGCTTAAGGACACTTTATTTAGATAGTAAAAAATCTCCTATCTTACGAGGCAAATCCATGGCTATGAACACTTTACAATCCTCTTCTAATACAAGATCCTTTTACTGCAACACACAAAATGGTAATTCTATCATTTTTGTTAATACTTACAAGTAATACTATACCCCACTTTCGAAAGTCGTATTTTTCATCAATAGCGACAACTAAAAAACATATGAATTATGTTATTTGTGTTGTATTATTTAGGTGATGTCACTTCTGCTTCAAACAACCAAACACCTTCAACAAGTATCTGTCGCTTTTCTATTTCTCCAAACATAACATCAGCGACTTCAACTCCTATTCTACGCCAAACGTCTCCAAGGATATCTCCTAGAAAATGTAAGTTATTAGGCAGACCACAAATTACATCTCCTATTCCAATGGTTGATTTGACTACAGAGGCAGCCTTAGATCAAGATCCTTACAAATGTGTTTCATCAGGTAGTCGCTTAAGTAGTATATTTACAACATTATTTTGTATAGCATTGTCTTATTTTGAAATACATGGATTAATTTCATTTATTTTATTTCCAATTTAATCTACAGATTACTTAGATCATGGTGACCAGTGTATTACGTGTCAAGTATGCAATGCAAAGTTATGGGATGTAGAAACGGGGAGAGGCAGAACCGAGAATAGGAAAACCAGTTATTTTTCATGTTGTGGTTATGCCAAAGTAGAGCTACCCGATTATAAAGATGCACAACCAAATTACCTGAAACTCTTTACATCTTTGGATAACGAAAGCAAGCATTTTTTGAAAAACATTCGCCGTTCTAATTCTATGTTCGCATTCACCTCAATGGGTGGTAAGGTGGATCCGACTGTTAATAGAGGTAACGGCCCATTTTGCTACAGGATTAGCGGTGAAAACTATCATAGTATTGGAAGTCTTTTGCCTGAGAATGCCAATAAACCAAAGTTTTGCCAGTTGTACATATACGATACTGAAAACGAGGTTTCAAACAGAGAATCGATATTTAGGTAAGTATCGTATAGTATAATTTGTTTAAATTGTTTCTAAATTATTTATTAATAATTCGTTCATAAACAATCTGTCCAAACAGTCGTTCTAAGGAGTCACCTGCATCCTCTTCTGCTTCTCTTGATCGTCAGTTGATCCAACATATAAAGTCTGTGTTAGACTCCGATAATGTATTGGTTAAAGTTTACAGGATGGTTAGAGATTGTTTTCATGACTATCCTCAGCTTAGTCTTAAGGTACGTCTTATTGGAAAAAGGGATAAGGATGGTCGAATGTATAACTTACCAACATGTGGCGAGGTTGCTGCTCTAATTGTTGGAGATGTTGAAAACGCAATTGAGAACAGAGATATTGTTGTTGAAACTAAATCAGGGACTCTTAAACGAATAAGTGAATTACATCCTTCTTACCTTGCTCTACAATACCCAATTCTTTTCCCATATGGAGATGATGGTTACAGAGTTGACATCCCTCATAGAGGTGTGATAGATGTAACCAACAAGAAGCGTCCAAATTGTACGATGAGAGAGTTCTTTTTGTATCGTATTCAAGATAGAGTAAACCATTTTTCGCTGATTCTAAATTCAAGGAGACCTTTCCAACAATTTTTTGTTGATGCTTATACGATGATTGAGAGCGAAAGACTTAACTATATACGTTTTCAACAAAAAAATCTAAGATCTGATACCTATGAAAGTCTCCGGAAATTGAGAAATAATGGTCAGCAAGATATATCTAATGTTGGTACACCTCTTATATTGCCTTCTTTGTTTACTAGTGGAGCTAGATATATGATGCAAAACTATTTAGATGCTATGGCTTTATGTAAATGGTTCAGTTATCCTAATTTTTTATAACCCTTACATGCAATCCCAAGTGGCCAGAGGTAAAACGGTTTCTTAAAGACACCACTCTTAATCCAGAAGATAGGCCTGATATCCTATCAAGGTTATTTAAAGTGAAGCTGGATGCGATTTGTAAAGATTTAAAGGAACGTCATATGTTGGGAAAAGCAGCAGCAAGTATGTAACCTGGTTTCTTTTTTTTTAATATATTTGTTACATTATCATGTATTGTTTTTAATTATTTTTTATGCAGTTATTTATACAATCGAGTTTCAAAAACATGGCTTGCCTCATGCGCATTTGTGCTTATTCATGGAACCTGAAGTGAAACTTCCTACTGTTGACCAAGTTGATCCGTTCATATGTGCCGAAATTCCAAACAAAGATGATGACCCAGAGTTGTATACGCTTGTGAAGGATTTTATGATTCACGGACCGTGTGGTAATGCTAATATGAATTGCCCATGTATGGTTGATAAACAGTGTTCAAAAGGTTTTCCAAAAAGATTTCAAGATACTACCACAATTGACGCCAATGGTTTCCCATTATACAGAAGGAGAGATGATGGAGCAACAGTTGTCAAGAACCGGATCGGGTTAGATAATAGAAGTGTTGTACCATACAACAAAAAGTTATTGAAAAAGTATCAGGCACATATAAACGTTGAGTGTGTAACCAAGCTAGGTCAATTAAGTATTTGTTTAAGTATATCAACAAAGGGCCTCATAGAGCAACAGTTGTTGTTTTGCATAGCGATAATCAGAATGAACAACCTGAAAAAGATGAGATTAAAGAGTATATGACTGTAGGTATATCTCAGCATGTGAGGCATCATGGAGGATATTTAGTTACGATGTAAATTACAGATATCCTTCTGTTATCAGGCTCCCATTCCATCTTCCAGGGCTACAACCGGTTGTCTTTAGATCAGACGAAGACATCAATTATGTTCTTAACAGACCATCTGTCAAGTGTTCTATGTTTCTGTCTTGGATGGAACGTAACAAAGACCCAGATGACCATTTGGCGCGTACACTAACTTATGTTCAGTTTCCAACTTGGTATGTATGGAAGGTTGAAAACCGTTGTTGGCAACCTCGGAAAAAAGGTAACTCAATTGGCAGAATTCATAATGTTGCTCCCTCACTTGGAGAAGCTTATTTTTTAAGAATCCTGCTTAATAAAGTCAAAGGACCTAAGTCATATGACGATATCAAAACTGTTAATGGTCATGTACATGATACATTTAGAGATGTGTGTTTTGCACTTGGTCTTTTAGATGATGAAAAAGAGTACATCAAAGAAATTAAAGAAGCAAACGAAACAGCAACAGCTTCTTATGTCGGAAATTTATTTGCCATGATGCTATTGTCCAACACTATGTTAAGACCGGAAATTGTATGGGAAAGCACGTGGAAATACATGGCAGATGACTTCATATACAGATAAAGTAAATTACATCGTGTTGAAGGTACATATTTATATCGCTCACCTATCCATGATGAATATGTAAATAAAATATTATATTATAAAACTTTAGAATAGCCATTTTGCTTTTTCCATTTTTTTCATACATCGTTTAAATAAAATTTCATACTCATTGTATCTGTATTTCAACATGTAACAGGTTTATCAATTCCAGACGACGAACTTAAAAATTACGCTTTGGTGGAAATTGAAAAGTTTTTAGGTATGAATAGGTCATCGCTAAGGAACTTCTCAACAATGCCTTTTCCAGATTCTTCTTCGTTATCTGATCTCGACAATCGTCTAATTAACGAGGAGCGTACTTACGACGTATTAAGTCTCGCAGAGGAATATGTTAATCTGTTGAATATGTTAACTGATGAACAAAGGTTGGTGTTTGAAGAGATAATGAAATCTGTTGATGGTAACACTGGAGGGATTTTTTTTGTTTACGGATATGGTGGTACCGGGAAAACCTTTTTATGGAAGATGTCGTCTGCGGCACTTAGATTAAAAAGCCAAATTGTATTAAATGTTGCTTCAAGTGGAATTGCATCACTGTTATTGACAGGAGGCAGGACTGCACACTCCAGATTTTGTATTCCTTTGAATCTTAATGAGGATTCGGTATGTCATATAAAACCAGATAGTGATGTCGCTAAATTGTTGCATCAGAACAAACTTATTATATGGGATGAAGCACCTATGGTTCATAAACATGCTTTTGAAGCATTGGACTGAACAATGAATGACATTGTCAATTTCGACACCTCAAGAAATTCTGAAATCTCATTTGGTGGTAAGGTTATTGTTTTTGGTGGAGATTTTAGACAAGTCCTTCTCGTTGTTCGAAATGGTGGAAGACAAGAGACAGTGAACGCATCATTAAGTTCGTCGTATTTGTGGAGTAATTGTAAGTTGCTAACGTTGTCAAGGAATATGAGGTTAACCGTCGGAAGATCTCCATCCGAGGTTGAGGAAATAAATAGTTTTGCTAAGTGGCTTTTGGATATAGGAGAGGGAAATGTTGGTGGTCCTAATGACGGAGAAGCGACAATTGAAGTGCCATCTGATCTTATAATTAATGATACTTCCGATCCCATTTGTAGCCTGATCGAATTTGTTTATCCTTCGATTCTCGAGAACTTTGGCAGTCCTAATTATTTTAGTGATAGGGCTATACTTGCGCCTAAGAATGAGGTTGTTAATGAGATTAATGATAGGTTGTTAGCGTTGTTTCCCGGTGAAGAAAGAGAGTATCTAAGCTCTGACCGTCTTTGTGCAAGTGAAAATGTTAGTTCAATACAAGAAAGATTATACACACCGGATGTTCTCAATGGTCTTAAAGTTTCAGGTTTACCAAATCACAGGTTAGTGCTAAAAGTTGGTGTGCCAGTCATGTTGTTACGTAACATTGACCAAAAAAATGGTTTGTGCAATGGGACAAGGCTGAAGGTTACAAAGTTGTATAACCATGTAATAGAGGCTGAAATAATATCTGGAGCTAATATTGGTACTCGAACCTATATTCCCAGAATTAGTTTAGTACCTTCAGACAAGAAGATTTCTTTTTCATTTCAAAGAAGGCAATTTCCGTTGGTTGTTTGTTTTGCCATGACTATCAACAAAAGCCAAGGCCAATCACTCTACGAGACATCTAAGTCGTACAAGTAAAGAGATCTATTCATTGATAAGAAAAAGTTTCTAGGGTTGGTCTGTACCTGAGACAACCGGTTTTCACGCATGGTCGGTTGTATGTCGCGTTATCTAGAGTTAAAACAAGAGACGGTGTTAAACTGCTAATATTGGACAAAGATGGGAAGCCTACGAATAAAACATAAAACATCGAACGTTGTGTATAAAGAAGTCTTTAATGACTTACGATTTTTCATTAATACTTATCCTGTATATCTTAAAAACGATTATTTACGGAGTGTTAACTTTTATAATAAAAAATTTGAAAAGAATAACATGTTTTGCCATTTGTCGTCTTATTTCCCCTATTATTTCCAATAGGTGTAACAGTTTTTTTTTTATCGCAAAAACCTTACTTCCAGTTTCCTCTTTCATAACTTCATCTTCATCATCACGTCCCTTTATTGTTTTGAAATCAATTTAATAAAAAAAAGCACGCTTACAATTCCCGTCTTTCCCCTTTTTTTCCTCCAAATTATCATTGCATCTCTCCAATCTATAGCTAATCACATCAGTCATTCCAAATTTACAAAGATCTGTGTTTCCAAAATATTTAATATGAAGACATTTTTATATTTTCATACCGTCATTCATCATCCCTTTCTCAATCGGAAATTTTCTACCATCATCTTCATCGGCGAGTGATTTTTTATACGTTTCTTCGGCGATTTTGGCTCAGGTAAGTTTATTGATGCATCGATTTCTATTTTTCGAACCTATGATTGTTGATTTAGTAAATGATTTGAACTCATTTCCGGTTAATTGTTCGAACCCTAATCTCCTCGATAACCGGTTTTTTAGGTGATAATGTTTATTCTAAGTTTGTATACATTTATTGTTGTTGTTTTACTGAAATTTTTAAACCGATTCCTATGATTATGTTTTTGCATGTTGATTATTAAAACCGTTTTCTTCGCCATTGCTTTCTGTTGATATGCTCATCTTTAATGTTACGTTTGTTTAAATTGTTGTATGATTATGATAATGTTATTTTCCGGCGGATTATTGAAACTGTTTTGTATATTAAAAGACTTAATTTTTGTGTTCTCGAACAATAAATGAACCATAAGATGTAACTTTCTGTTTTTCTATACCTGGTGTTCTAACACTTTAGTTGATGATGTTTTTTTTTTCAATTAGGATAATATATTTGTATACTCTGCATTTGGTT
>JARYGA010022999.1:0-60204 GCA_030545235.1 Helianthus tuberosus | reverse complement strand
TCCACATGTGAAAACATATATATATAAGGCATATCATGGCATCACTAGCATGTAATCCTACATTGTCAAACCCAAGTATCACACATGCATACAAGCATCCCGCGTTCATAACTATGAATACGACCATTTTTACATTAAGAATAAACATAACTTAACAATGACCCATCGCTACGGGCGGTGTGCATATCCTATAGCGCTATTCATGTTAAGGGAGTCTAGATAAGTAAATGACAAGTATTAAACAAGAATCTAGCATGCATGTATTCCTAGCATAAGTTTAGCATGTGTAAAGGATTCCTTTTCAAGCATAAAGTGTTTTATGTGAGAATGTGTTTGTTAATAAGTTCATAAGTTTCACCCCAAAAGCGGGAAATCAAAAAGGGGCATGAATACTCACGGTTTGCGTTTTAGCATTCCGTAAGTCTTGAGTTTAAGGAGAGTTGAGTCGGGAGCCGAGGTCACCCTATAACGAGAAACAAAAGCGGGTTAGTTTAGGGCTTACAAGACTTGAAGTAATAACATAGACGTAAAGGTTCATTAAGTTATTTAGTCATGCATTCCCCAAGAGGGGTCATAGAGTTTGTCAAGAAACGAGGAGGATGATATGCATCCATTTAAACCTCGATATAAGTTCACCAAAACACAACCCGAAGGTCGGTTGGTCATGAGTATGAGTGTTCACCAAAGCACAAGTCATTACAACTTGGTTGGTCATGAACAACGTTAAGATTAGTGTGTTTAAGGTGTGTTTTAGTTGAGAACTCATCTAGTGAGCTTAAGGTCTCCACAAACAGAAAGTTTGGGAGTATATAAACCAATTAACTTACTGATTTAAATCAGTAAATTCACCCATTAGTTAGGGTTTTGGTTGTACATAAGTCGGACACAACAAGAACACAAGAAAACTTGAAGAAAACATGGAGAACATGAAGAAAACTAACATTTTGAAATTTTTTAAAAACAGAAAAATGACCAACTTTAGACCTCAAAATTAGATCATTCCCAGATGTTTAACATCATACAATAGTAGGGCATTGATCCTTAGTGGAGTCCAAGTGGTTAAGAACAAGAAAAACAAGAAGAAAGTGAAGAAGAAATGTGAGTTTTGCTCACTTTTGGACTTGAATGATTCTGTCCAAATCTTCAATTCTCAGCAGATTCTTGGTGTTTTTGGAGAGATTAGATGATGAACAAAGTGTTAGAAGTGTAGGACTTGTATTTATAGTGCTAGGTGGTTGGGAGGGTGTTTAATGGTAGTTAGAAGGCTATTGGTGGAGAATGGAGGTGGGGGTTGGAGTAATAATACCAAAATTCAAAATTATAATTTTAGGGTGAATTTTGGAGCCTAAAATACAGATTAGAATTCGTGGGTTTAGGGGGGAGTTTGGATTTTTGTCACAAAAGGTCCCTCAAGTTTGATAAATATGCAATCAGGGCTCAAAGTCGGGTTTTTTGGATGTTCTTTTTTTAAGTGCTTTTCGTGTAGTTTTAAGCGTGTAACAAGTATGAAAGTATCATAAACATAAAATTGATGTCAAGTATGTCCGTGTATGCGTATTCATGTATTAATAAGTATCGAGAATGCCAGTTGTACACAAAGTTGTCGATTAAAGCACAAAATGCAAGTATGAGCACGTTTTGACTAATAAATCATGTTTACAAGTATCCATAGCATATCAAAAGTGTTTACAAATATAAATTAGTTTAAATTAAGTATTGGAATCGTTAATTGTCGGTATTCGACATGTATTGCGCGTAAACGCGTTTAAATCGGTTGTTTACGCGCATGGCGACATAGTTTTGAATTAGGGTTTCCAATATGCGTTTTTGAGTATGATAAGTATAAATTGAACATATTAAGTGTATAAACAAGGTTTCCATTATGATCGGTGTCTCGGATTACAATTGAAATGAAAGTACGATACGATTACAAGTTTTCAGAAATAGAAGGCTTCCAAAACTGGAAAGTACAACAAGGCTTGCTATAAATGGAAGGTACAGGAATATGAAATGTTACATTACAGTTGTGAACCAAAAACATGTAATTAATAAGTAAGTGGACCTAGGCTACAAGAACAATTATTCGAGACAATGTTTGAGATGGACGTTCATTTAAGTTGGTCCTTTGACTATGAAATACAGCCTAATGCCTCCTAATTTGATAGATATAGCAGTGAAAATAATCAAATCCCCTAAAATTTTAAAAATATTACAAAAAAAAGGTATAAGACAATGCATAAGGACAAGAATTAATAAGATAGAAAAGATCCAATGTCCCACAAACATTATTCACCTGTCAAATTTAGTTTGTTCCAAATAATTGTTTACTTCCAAAAATAAATTATCAATCTAAAAAAAAATCCTAGGAGTTACTCTGCTCAACTTCCTCATGCGAAGAATCAGAACAATCTCCACCAACGTCGACGGAACCACATTACTATCAAATATCGACTCTCAAAGATTCCCCGGAGTCTATGTTTGCATGATCTGCCGCTGCGACGGCGACACCATCGTTTAACCCGACAGACCACCATTACCGTATCGTGATGTCATTCTTCAATTTCAAAAACAACTCAAACACAGCAGCCCCACTGCACCGTCAAAACTACAAATCTACTTAAAAAGCCATATGATTCAATAATATATACCATGGCAAGTTTTAGCCTACATTTGTAGTTATAAAAGTATATTTTTAGAATTTGAAAGTTAAATTATAATTTTAACAAATCCTGGTTTATTGATTTTTAATTAGTCAAAAACAATATTATAATCTCTTTAAATGGTAAAACAAAATTCAGAAAATTACTATAGTTGGAACAATTTAAACTTGCATTACTAGAACAGGTAATTATATTGGTAAGTGAGTAGAAACTGAAACAACTACCTCGCTTCCAATCTTGATAATCCAGATGAATTTTAGATGAAGCCGACTTCTCATCTGTATTAAAAGCATAAATGATTTCATGTTTGCCTGTTTAATAATTGCTTCTTAGTATCCGGATAATGAAGATAATAAACTATAAAGTATCACATCGGTCCAAAAATAAGTTGTTATAAGATTGTAAATTCTCAATCTGTTGATGCATTTAACAACAGATTATATTTTAATTTAAAATCATAACAAATTAGCAAATAAATTATAATTTACCTTGGATTCTGATTGTAGCTCTGGTTGCTCCTGTTCTTGTTCTTGTTGTTGGTTAGACGATCTACGAAGCCGAAAGATAGACATGGTGACCAACAGCACAACTGCATATTTTTTCTTTTAAGTTATCAAATAAGTAAAAAACGCAATGCCTTATAAACTATACTCCCAATGGGAGTAGGCCGGGCAAAACTGGCAGGTCGCATAAAATTAGGTACTGGTTTCGGGTCAGTACCTGTCATTTAAAAAACATCAATTAGGGTCAGAACATTCAGACCAATATGGTTCCGGTCATTTTAGAATAGTATCACCAATGCATTAGTATATCAGTTTTCTTGGCCAACCAAGTGATGGTATGTACCAACCTAATCTAACTAGGCCCGAACCAACCCGACCGTTTCGCCAAGCTTAGTGTGCACCACCAAATCTAACTTAACCCAACTCAATTACATAAACATATATTAACAAAAACAACACCATAGATATATCAATTATCAAATCAATACAAATAATGTGAGCCCAAATTTGATAACAAAACCAAGCTAAAAGCAAAAGACCAACAAAGCAAATCTTCTTCATACTTAACTTTACTCTTATAAAAAAGGCCCTAATTCTAATAGACACCAATTAAGTAATTGATAACCTAACTTATCCTTCCAAATCCCAAATTCAAACAATTCATCACATCACATCACTAAACTAAAAAAGGCCCTATGATTTTTGGTGTTTTTGTTAAGTTTTTTTATGTATGGTCCAAGGTGTTTTAAGTTGGGGCGTTTTAAGTTGGTATCAGAGCCAATGTTTGAGGGATTCAAGCACAAGTTGGAATGCTTGAACACAAACTGACAGCTCGCGCCATGGTGTGTTCGCTCCAATGCCGCAAATGAGGTAAACGTTTAAGTTTCAATAAAGACAAGTAGGTATAATGTGGTTTTAGTATAAAATTTTAGTTTGGTAATTGGAAGTGTTAGAGTGGGGATCAATACGGAGAGTTACGGGGCTCGTATGGTCGGTTTTGGACTCGAAAAATGGACAAAACAACTAAAATAAGTTCTGCAGCGTTTCGACAACCGGGAGGGTGTCGCCGACGCTGGCATGGTGCGTCGCCGACGCGACCACCTTAGGCGACGTCCAAATCCACTGCCGACGGGACTTTTTAGCCGACGCCAGTTTCTAGACGGCGTCGCCGACGGGGTGACCATGCGTCGCCGATATAACAACTCTCCCAAAACCCTTAAACATGTCCTATACGTCCTAAAATATACCCCGTATGCGAAAAACAGGCTCGAATTATCTTTATATTAATAAAAATCAACAAAAACAAAGTCAGGGAGCCGTTCGTGGGGTGCGACACCCTTGACTACATTTGTCGCGGGCCGCGACAGCTGGCCACCAGGACGCACCCGGTGATACCATGTGTCGTGATGCGTGTCGAGGCTAGTTGTCGAATCAGCCAAGCTAGGGCCTACCCTAGTTCTCTCGCGGGCCGCGAGAGATATAGAAGGGCCGGTCGTGGGCCGCGAGGCCCTCTGTTTCCAGCCTATAAATGGAGCAGTCGACGTTCATTTGAATTCGTTCAAAAAATCAAATCTCTCTCTAAATATCTGAATAGCTAAAGTAATTCTCGGGCATAATACCCACTAAAAAGCGAAGCTCTGCCTTGTTGTAAGTATTATAACCCCCGGTTACGTATTAGTTACTTTGCCCGATTGATCTAGTGCTCCGTAACGCATGTCGAGGCTCTGCCTGACTCAGTCGTTGGAGTTCTGTCTCAGGAGGGGGGTATAGCTAATGTAAATTGGGTTATTTTACTAACACGTGTGCATTGTTTAAATTAATAGATTATAACCAGGAAGTTACCAGAAAGCTGTAAGGTTATCTAAAACAGCAATGTGAGTACATTCACTTTTTGTAAATTGTTTTTATACAAACCTCAATTGTTTTAAAGTATAATTAACAGTGATTGAGTATTTGTAATTCTACAATTACTGTCGGTATGTTGGGGTTTTGTATACATTACTTGTTACTAATACTGTGAATAGTAACATGACCACAAGTCTGGATTGACAGTACCGTGGGTGGTAATTTGGTATATATAAACAAATGTAATTGCGGATGCCCTCAATATTGTAAAGATATAAATTGTTTTGATTAAATTGGGATGCAGTCACCAGTATTTCCCACTGACAAAACTTTTTAAAACGCGTTTCAGGTAACAAAATGTGAAAGCCAAGTAGAAGCCAGCTGGAGAGCACTGAAGGCTTGGAAAAGTTGCTATAAAAGTTACCTAAACAAGAAAGACGTTTTATTTGAATAAGATAGGGTTTTTCCCTATAAACATATTATAAATGGAAACTTGGGTTTTACCCATGTGTTTATTATTTATAAAATGAGGTGTTTTACTTTGATAAAATATTTCCTAACTGCGGTCCTGATGTAAATTTCCACAGCCAAATTAAATAAACACCGATACCACTAAATCTGGATATCGCGACACCGCTCCCGGGACAAGGGGTCGGGGGTTGCGACAGAGAGAGTGGTATCAGAGCTACAACCACTGATTTGAGCCACAGAAGTGTTCTGCTGACACCACAATTTGTCAATTCTGTTAGGAAATAATCTATGTGACTATGTGCATACATGTATATTATTGTTTTGTGTTATTTGACAATTTGTTAGTTTACAGTATGAGTGAGCAAGGTACGTCTGACGCCTACCGTCATCTAAATAGTTCTCCCAAAAGTGAAGGAACCTCGTCACAGCCTACTCCTTCGGGGTATTCTGCTGATACAGAAGAGGGGATTTTCATATTTAAGGCGCAATCGGAGAAACTATTCCCTTCGAAAAAGAGAGGATGGTTTAGTAGGGGAGCACACGAGAGAAGAAAGCGAATGAGAAAGTTACACCAGCAAAGAGCTTTAGCAGCCGCCAATAGGGAAGTCAATGCCCAGACACAAGACTTAGTTAATAGACGTTTGGCAAACTTCCATATATTAGCCACCACTGCAGCAGATCCAAACCTTGACCAACTCATTGCACCATAACCATTGCCACTGTTTCCAACTCAACCAATGGAGATAGAGCCTAATCCAGGAAACGAATTTCCTATCCCAGCCTTTAACCCTGATGAGATACCTAGAGTCCCAGCACCTGATCCTCTAGCTTATGATCCAAGGAACGATGAGCATAGGGATTATAGGGAACTCTACCCACAGGAGGAACCAATTCAGAACCCCATAGCACAGTACACCAACCTCAATCCTTTAGATCCATATTGGGATAATGATCAGTATGTTCAGGAGATACTGAACAATCCTTATCCATATGGAGAACCATTACCTATGTACCCAGATCCAGTACCCGCACCACGACCACCCATGAGTGACGAGAATGTGCAGGAACTCCGCATGTATGGTGAGGAATTGATAGAAGGATGAGAGAGCTAGGAGAGAAGCTCGTGTGGAAATACGACGACCGGAAGATGCAGTTCAACCCATAGTAATAATAATAATAGTAGTAATATATATATATATATATATATATATATGTACCCAGATCCAGTACCCGCACCACGACCATCCATGAGTGACGAGAATGTGCAGGAACTCCGCCTGTACAGTGAGGAATTGATAGAAGGATGAGAGAGATAGGAGAGAAGCTCGTGTGGAAATACGACGAGCGGAAGATGCAGTTCAACCCATAGTAATAATAATAATAGTAGTAGTAATATATATATATATATATAAGTGCGTGTAATTTGAAAAAAAAAAATCAAATAAACTAAAATAGGTAACTTAATATCTATAGATGCATAACTAGTAGTATGTTTTAATTCCAGTTGTAGATTGTAATATATATATGAAAAAGAGTAAATGTCGCAATGTTCGACGATTTTGATCAATCTGTTTGTTTGATTGTTTGCATTAAATTTTATTCTGTGATATAAATACCTGATAATTTTTTTGTAAATCCAGATGGACAACGAAGAAAATCAGGAAAACCAGAATAATGATAACCAAATAGATAACAGTGCCATCCAACACATAGTAACACAAGAAATTAGAGATGCTATGCCATACATTATTAAAACTGTTAAAGAAGCAGAAAATAATAAAAGTGGAAGTAAACGAACACCTAGTGAACCAAGTCACAACGTGAATAATGGACCGCTACTTCAATTACCAATTCCAAAAAGAAGAAGAACCATGTCTTATGGTTGTTCTTACAAAGAATTCTGGTCTTGCAAACCAATAGAATTCTCTGGCAATGAAGGAGCCATTGCAACTTTACGTTGGATAGAAAAGACAGAGGCGGTCTTAAAAATAAGCAAATGTGCAGATGAAGATAAGATTATGTTTGCCTCCAATCTTTTTAAGAATGCAGCCTTAGAATGGTGGAATACTATCCTCCAGTCTAGGGGAAATGACAGAGTTTATAATATGGAATGGACTGACTTTAAGGAGATGGTTGAAAGAAAATTCTGTCCTCCCAATGAAAAAGAACAAATTGCTAATAAGTTCTTAAACCTTAGAATGACTGGAATATATTGCAAGGGTTACACTACCATATTCTTCGAATATGTTAGAATAGTGCCAACCTTAGCCTCACCAGAACCAGTATTAATCTCCCGTTACATTTGGGGATTAATTAGTGAAATTAGACACGTAGTCAAGGCAGCTAGGCCACAAACCATAGAAGAAGCTATAGAATTAGCCAATACCTTGACTGATGAATTGGTACGTACGCAAGAAGAGAATCAGAGAAAGAACCTAACACAGAAACTTACCCAAGAATTTCGTTATGGAAATAACTATCGTGGGAAAAGTACAGGTTCTACCTCTGAACCTTACTGTAAGTCCTGTAAGAAGAAGCATTTAGGAAAATGCTTAAAATACTGCAACTTTTTCAAAATGATTGGACACAAGTAAGATGACTGCAGGAGGAAACCCATCAACAAGCTATGCTTCAACTGTGGAGAGATAGGGCACATCAAGCCGAATTGTCCAAAACTAGCTCCAGCAACAAACAGTAAAACTACTAAGAATGCTAGAGAATTCGTTATGAGAGCTGAAGAGGCCAAGATGATTCTGGATATGATTGCCGGTACGTTTTTAGTTAATGATATTTTTGCTAAAGTATTATTTGACTCTGGTGCAAACCAAAGTTTTATTAATACTTCGTTTTGCAAAATTCTCAATCAACCATTAACTAAACTTCAACAAGAATGCCTGGTAGAAACAACAAATGGAGAATCCATTAAGATTACTGAAATCTTGCAGGGAGCAAGAATAGAAATTTTAAATCATGATTTTATTGCGAACTTGTACTCAATGAATCTGGCTGGATTTGATATCGTATTAGGAATGGATTGGTTAATAGCCAACCATGCTAGTATTCCATGTGATCAAAAGTCAATACAAGTAAGTTCACCAAAGGATGAAAAGGTCACAATTAAAGGAGATAAGCCAACTAGATCTACGAAATTCATCTTTGTGATGAAAACAAGTTATGCAAGGAAAGGATCATTAGTGTATATGATTTCTGTAATCATTAACACTAAAGGAAAAGAATTAAAAGATATCCCTGTAGTATCTAAATTCTCAGATGTTTTTCTAGAAGAGTTACTTTGTCACACCCCGATATTTCCACGTATTATCGGTGGGCCCGGTGGGGAGTATCGTGACGTAGTTGATATCATCATAGTCAAATAATCAAAGTTCAATGCACAGCGGAAGTCTAAAGTAAAATAATACAAACCGATTCAAAAGTATAATAGAGTATTACACAACGGTTGTATATGGATCCACAGGCGGATCTTAAAACCGAAAAATAAACACTGTTCAACATACTTTAGACGCTTAGAACTTGCAAGATTCCCAATTAACGCCCTGAGCTTCCAGCCAATTACGTACAGTACCTGTCACTTAATCTTTTTGGAAAATACGTCAGTTTACACTGGTAAATACAATTAACTGACCCTTTTGAAAATATTTATGAAAATTGATTTAAATGCACATGGCACAAATATCCTTTTATAACTTAGGACAATTATATAAAAATAATCTTGTATACAGATTTACATGTTCGTTATACGTTCAGGGCCCGATGTTAGAAACCGAGTCAAGATTAACAAACACACCACAAGTATAGGCCCATAAGAGAGTGAGATACCGTTTCCCTTACGCAACTGTCAGGTGTATGCCTACACCCCGTGCTTAAGACGTGGCCATTTCTTAATAATGATGCCAAGGATATCTGGGACATGGTCATTAACCCCCAAAGGCTTTTATTTCAAACAAGACAGATTAAAACGGGTTACCTCAATAATTTAATCACAATCCGATTAAACATTCAATACCCAACCAAGAGGTATTATTATAATATCGTATCCCAAGCCCGTATAGGGAAAATAAGTTAAAAGTATTTACCTGAGCTTAAAATGCAATTTATACTCAGCCGTATATTCTAATCAGCAAGCACAAGTACCTTTACTGGGGCTCTCAATCTGGAACGAAGGTTTTATTAACCTATTAGATTCCTAACGGGTCTTATTTAAGTTGTAACTTAGACCAGTTAATTTTAAGGAAAGGTTTACGGTTCAAAACACAAGATTAAGCGAAGACCGGATTAGAATGTGATTTAGACCCAACAAGTATGGAGACTTGTATAATATGGGTAAACTAAACACATTCTGGATTTTGAAATAAAAATGATAAGGTTTGACCCGTTTCGGAAGTTAAGTCCATTATACGACAGAAAGTACTTCCATTTTTTGAGCAAATCTCGGGGTCGAGATTTCTTTTAAGGGGGTGAGGATGTAACACCTCGTAAAATCGTGTCCAATGGTGTACTGACACGTGTAATGAACCCTAATAAAGTCAAACGTTGACTATGAGGGACTATTTTCATCAAAATAAAAAAAAAAACTTGATTTTAAAAGGACTGAAAGTGTCAACATGCCTAAACTAGGCCTCTGAGTGACCTTATACGATGTTTGTATTCTCAAATGAGCCACTTGTTGGACGAGGGGAGCCGTTTGTGTAACTATGTGGAAGTTTGCGTAACGAAGGGTTAAAAGTGTCAACATGTTAATTCTTACCTCTGAGTGACCTTTTAACAAACCCGAAGCATTATGATGTACAATCATACTCTCGACAATGCTTAACATGAGCTACATAGGTCTTTGATGTTATTAAACGATAATACGCGCAAGTTTACGCGTTAAAGGGATCAAAAGCGTCAACATCTAAATCTACACCTTCGAATGACTATCTAAGCAAACTGGAGCATTGTAATGTTCGTTCATACGCTCGGGAATGTCTAGTATGGGCCTTGGAAGGCTTGGATATCGATAGATGATAATACGCGTCACTTTATGCGTTGAAATGACTAAACATGTCAACGGACAAAACTACACTTTAACAGGACCTTTTAAGCAAACCGAGAAGTTTATGATGCTTAGTAATACTACCGGATGCGCCTGAGACGGGCCATTAGAAGTCAAGTATCTTATACTAACTTAACATAAAGGTTATATGAAGTTTGGGCCTTTTATGTCATAAATAAAAGTTGAAAGGTGGGAAAACAAAGCACAGGGACCGAAATGGCAAATCTGCCAAACTTGTTTTCTGGGCCTGACCTTTAGGCAGGCCGCGTAAATCCTGGGCCATCTCTTACGCGGGCCGCGTAAGGATGCCCAGTTCCAGAAAATTGTTTTTCAGCAACAAATTGTTAATTCAGGGGCTGTTCTTGTAAGTTCTTTGTGTGTTAACCAAGTTAACACCTCTCCAAGGCTTTGAACCTGCACCAAACACATGTATAGCCATGATCTCTTGCTTGGTGGCCAAATAGACACATGTCATGATCCAATTCATACCCAAAAACTATAAATAGGTAGTGTTCATCCATTTCATTCTTGCACCTCTTCTCATTATATCTTATTCTAGAGCTTTCTGATCTGATTGGGAACTCTTTTTAGTAGAAAAGACAGCTAGGACCCTTTGTAAGTATCTTAGCCCTCTCTATAGTTCAGTTTTATGTTTTAAAAACCGAAAAGTCAAGTTATCGTAAATTAGCTTTGACCTTCGGTTTAATCATAAATGGTCTAACCACTGACCGAAACAAAAGTGGTTATGGAACCATATTAGGATAGGTGGTTAACCGTTAAAAGGGCACCTCATAATTATTTTGTTTAATTAGTTAATTGTCGGGTCAAACTAGTTAGTCAAAAAGTCAAACTGGACAGAAAGTTTAAAAATGATTTAGATAAATAAAACAGAGGTTCTAAATTATATTTTAGCATTCTAATGACTTAGTAATTAATATTAGAACATGTCTAATCAGTCCTAACCTGGCAATTATCAGTCTAAGGTCAGTTTATAACCGAAAGTCGCAAAAGCTTGACTTTTGCTTTGACTTTCAGTTTTGACCCGTTTAAGCTTGATTCTTCCGTGTTTTAAGCCTCCATTAGGACCATATCATATAGTAGTATAACCCCCTGAAGTTATATTGCTTGGTCCTTAGTAGTTTGAATTATATGCACATGTCCGTTATTATGCTTATAAATGCCATAATTGCCCTTTTGACATATAAATGAGATTTTTATAAATGTGAGTGGACAAAAACCTTTTTTACTGATATATAAGTATGTCCCGAAAATTTCACATCAGTTCTTGGTCTCAAACAGGAGTTATGCTCGATATCGTAAATAGAAGCTTTTTATTAATTAAATTGCGATATCTTGGATAAGGCATGTTTAAACTTGGATTTTGACCCAAAACTCATTACCTGCTGTCAAGATATTATTTTAGAGATTTTTTGGAATTTTTGATCAGATTATAATCTGATCGTATCATGGAGTTCTTGTGTAATTCGGTAAAGGACGATAATACCCTTTTCATGCATAAAATGAGATTAACAAATGATTTGAATGCCAAACCTTTTTTTACGGATTTCATACATTAAATAAATTATTTTGAGCATTCAAAATTGATAAAATCTCAGATTTCCATAAAACACCTTAATTATCGGCAATTAGCGATTTTTACGCTATTTAGGTGCATAGTATGGTTTTAAACCATAATTAACACCTAAGACTTGTTACCTACTGAATTTTTAAATTTTTTTTAATATTATTACAGTAGGTATAAGTCGTGAACTCAGACTTCCAAAATTATCCCTAAAAGCCTATGTGAAATGACCAAAATACCCTTTCGAGGCATAGTTTGGCCATAAATGGTAAACCTCACGTATGTATAATATATTACTGATGTAATGTGATTAAATAAATATTTTTACTGAATGTTTTAGACCAGAACCTTGGTTTATCATTAAACCTCTTTTATAAAGGGTAAAATGACCAAAATGCCCCTACGGGACTTAATTTGGTTTTAAATACTTTTTGGGCATATATGTTAACATCCCACTGATGTATTAACATATTCTAAGCATAATAACATATAGGACTTGTATATGATTCATTTGGTTACTCGTTACGCATTTACGCGTTCAGATCGGTTTATGTAACTCGTTTACGTAAGTTTGCCGAAACGGGTTTAACCTTATCGTTTTTACTTCAAAATCCAGAATGTACTTAGTTTACCCATATTATACAAGTCTTCGTACTTGTTGGGTCTAAATTACATTCTATTCCGGTCATCGCTTAATCTAGCGTATCGTACCGTTTTAAATACTTTAAGCTAGCCGGTCTAAGTCTACGACTTAAATAAGACCATTAGCATTCTGAATTGGTTATATATTACCATCACTCCAGACTAGAGCCACCCGGTAAAAGCTACCTGTAGTTAGATAGATTGGATACGACTGAGTTAGTTTGCTGTGAATCAAGTATTAGCTCAGGTAAATACTTTTAACTTATTTTCCCTTATACGGGCTTGGGATATGGTATTATAATAATACCACTTGGCCGGGTATGAAATCATTTAATCAGATTGTGATTAATAAATTTACATAACCCGTTTTAATCTGTCTTGTTTGATAACATAAGCATTGGGGGTTAATACGACCGTGTCCTGGATATCCTCGGCTCATTTAAGTTATTAATGGCCACGACCTATGCACGGGGTGTAGGCATACACCTGACAGATGCAAATGCTAAATATTAAATTACCCACAAGTTGGGGATAACTCTTCTGTGGGTTTTATAAGTGGTGAGTCGGTTAATCATGACCGGCTTCCAAACCGGCCCCATATGTATGACAAACATGTAAAACTGCATACAAGATTTTATTAAAGATTGTCCCAAGGTATAAATGGTTTGTGCCTTGTGCACTTAAATCAATTTTCATAAATTCTTTTCAAACGAGTCAGTTAATTGTATTTACCAGTGAAAACTGACGTATTTTCAAAAGACTAAGTGGAAGGTACTACTCGTAATAGGCTGGGAGTTGCTCGGTGTCGAAATAGAGGATCTTTCAAATCCTTAAAGATGCCTTAAAGTCTGCTAAACTTCATTTTATACATTCTATAAAGATCCACATGTGGATTTGATATTACAGACTCGTCTATAATAAATACTTTGATATTTTCAGACATTTGAGTTTGTAATAATATTTTATATTCCAAGACTTCCGTTGTGCTATTCTGTGTATGTTTGACCATGATGATATCAACTACGTCACGATACTCCCCACCGGGCCCACCGGTAATATGTGGAAATATCGGGGTGTGACATCATTAGACGTGATTTTTACGAGGTGTTACATCCTCACCCCCTTAAAAGAAATCTCGACCTCGAGATTTGCTAAAGTAATGGATGTACTTTCTGACGTATCATGGACTTAACCTCCATAGCATATTTGGGTCTAAAAGGGCATCTCAGTTGACCTATACAATAGGCACACACTCCTTTCAGAGCTTCTTAACCTGTCGATCCTTAATCAATACGGGTTTCTTATCACACCATAAATTTTCATTAGTCTGCATATCATTATGCGACAATGCTCTCGACTTATCGGCGAAACATACC
The DNA here is from genome assembly GCA_030545235.1 of Helianthus tuberosus. Classification (NCBI taxonomy): domain Eukaryota; kingdom Viridiplantae; phylum Streptophyta; class Magnoliopsida; order Asterales; family Asteraceae; genus Helianthus; species Helianthus tuberosus. The sequence goes on along the minus strand of JARYGA010022999.1, from coordinate 46,072 downwards.
CTTAAATCACTAGTGTGGGACACATTGATTTCCATCAAGCTCCTCAGGTAAGCTTTAGCTTATAGGTTACCAATCTTGATATATTCGATTTCCTCGAATGATTCTATATATCAGAACTTAACTAGCTTGATAAATTAAAAGTTCAGCACACCCTTCATAGGGTGATACCTTCAATTGAACCTTATTCCTTATTAAGGACTTAAGAGGTTCGCGACTTTCATCAATCCTTGATTTTCTGCTGATTACTGGCAACTTTCAGATGATTACGAATTCGTATGATCTTATTCGTTGTTTCCAAGGCAACTTTCAGATCCTTATAATTTGACTTACCAAAATTCTGTCCAGCAAACGGACCTTTGACATTCCATCTATACAAGGTCTCCAAAGGAGCAGCCTTGATACTTATATTTTGACTATTGTAGAAAAGCTTATTTAAGGTGAGGTGGTTATTCCAACTACTGCTTAAAACCGATCTTAAGGAATAGCTAATCCTTATAGTTAGTCGAACAAATCGACGATCCTGGGCAGTTGATGATGATTCTTAATTGTTACTCAAGTAGGGTTGCGGTAATTAATGCATAAGCATAATGAACTGTCTTTCTTAACTAATAATATTGAAATTCTTAGAATTACGAATTAGGCTTTAAGAACCTTTATCTTAAGATTCGTTTAATTAGGGTTTCTATTCTTCCAATAAGGATGGTAATAATCGCCACGGAGATTTCACAATACTGCAGCCCTATGAGGGATGTATATCTTAACTCTACTTGTCTTAGGAGGTAAACAGGGTAGTCTCTGTAGAAGATAATCAAGACACAAGGAGATTACAGAGATTTTCCAAATCTCAGGCTCCGGTTCATCTATCATTGCCTGTGTCAGATAAATGACACATTTTCTTTACGAATCCAAGGATGCCTTAATCAGAGACATTTATTTGGACAATTCCATTTTGGATATCTTCTTTGAATACCATTAGCTGACTTTAGTACAATATGATCATTGGGATATCTCCGTGGTTCCATGCATTAAACCTCCATACTGATCAGGCATGGAAGTAATTTATGGAACATATTAAGATACACCAATCCTCATATGGCGCTTTTATCATACACTCCGGTATTCGCAGTTGATAGAAACCAAGAGATATCAAACTAACATATACTGACGTACTCCATCTGGAGAAAGAGTACTCTAGAATTTTACGATTGAAGATTTCTGACAGGAACAGAAGAAATGGTTCCTATGATTTTCGTCTGTAAGTTTTACCTTACACTTAATCTCCGAGGTTCTTATGAAAGATTTTAAAAATTTGCTATACTTATCATTTATGAAGGATTTATTGGTATCCTATTCAAAACCGAACTCTTAGCATTTATTCTACTTCATATTTTATGCTTAGGGTTCTAACAGGCAGATTTAATAACTTACAAAATTTATTATCCATAAACGACTTATCTGCACCCGAATCAAACAATGCCCTTGCATATACATCATTGATAAGGAACGTACCAGTTATAACATTGTCATCTTGTATGGCCTCTTTTGCACCCATTTGAAAGACCTTAGCGTTGGTCTTCTTAACTTCTTCAAGCTTCTTTGCATATCTTGGGCAATTTGATTTGATATACCCCTTCTCGTTACAGTTGTAACAAGTCGCATCTCCTATCTTCTTGCATTCTAATGTTTTATGCTCACTAGATTTGCAGATCCCACAAGCCCTAGGCTGTGATTGGGATTTTGATTCGTACCTGCACTTCCCATAATGGCGCTTCTTGCAGGTCTTGCATACAGGTTTCTTGTTGGACTTTTGTTTGTTCTCCTTAAGCTCAAGCTTACCCTTTTTCTTAGAAGTATGGGAGTTATCTTTCTCCTTCTTCCTTTTTAGTTCATTCTTTGCACTTGAGGCATGAACAAGATCCTTCTCATGAGTAAGGAAGTGTGGTTTTAATTGGGATTTGGAGCAAGTAGCATTGGGTTCTTTAAACTTTTTCACAACCTTGTTCACAGATTTTCCAACAGCTGCGTCAATCATAGCTTGGAGAACATCTTTGTTAATTCTGAGGTTCACAATTGTAGCATCGCTAGCATATGTCGCATCATCCATGACGCGATCGACGGCTGTCTTATCCGAGTTTGTCATACTCGAGATTTGGTCCCTAACATCAAATGAAACAATTACTTAGTTACACTACAATAGCTATTCATCATCCTGACGACTTAACATATACTAACCATGGTATCATTAAACCTTGCAGGCTAATACAGTACGTACATTCTTAATGAATGTTATTTAAATATATATATATCAATTATATGTAGCCTAGGTCATAAAAAGACCATCAATGGCATTTAAGGTTCGGACCTAGTCCATCACCTTTTTGACAGGGGATCAAATGTCACATCTGTCTTGATCATATTGATGATTTTGGATAGCTTGAAAGCTTGTCATAAGGATATTGGAGAAGAGTAATTCCTAATGGATATAAAGCATCCATCTAAAGTTGTTGAAGCAGTCTCTAAAGTATCATCGGCCAATTCTACCTCGCGTTATATGTTTAGAGTCCTAACAGGCGGATACAACAGTTTACAATATTTATTGTCCACAATAGACTTATCTTCACCAGAATCAAACAAATTCCTGCATAAACATCATTGATAAGGAAAGGTACCTATTATGATGTTATCATTCTGTACTGCCTCCTGGGTGTTCATCTGGAAGACTCACGCGTCTGTTTTCTTGGCCTCTTCGGGCTTCTTCTGATTCCTAGGGCAGTTAGTCTTGATATGCCCTTTCTCGTTGCAACCATAACAGGTTGCATCTTTCAACTTCTTGCAATCCAAGGTTTTATGTTCCTTAGACTTGCAGATCCCACAAGGTAGAGGCTGAGATTCAAATCTGCATTTCCCGAGGTGGTATTTCCTACAGGTTTTGCACCTGGTCTTTTCACCCGACTGCTGGTTGTCATTCTTAAACCCGAAACTCTTCTTATGATCAGAGTTCCCCTTTTTCTTCTTAACAGAGCAATGAGAATTCTCATCCTCCCTTTTACGCTTTCCATCTTCAGAAGCTTTGGCAGCCTTGTTTCTGACCACATCGAGTGTGAGAGATAGCGACAGATCTGCCGCTGACCTGAATGTAGTAGGTCTCGATGCTTTCACACTTGCCTTTATTTCTGGGGCTAGACCCCAATAAAGCAAGCTATACGCTTTGGTTCCGGTGTGATCAAGTAAGGAACCAATCGAGACATGGTATTGAAACTTGTAAGATATGTTTGACAATCTAAGTTCTTCATGACTAATGTCAAGAAATCAGTCTCAATTTTCTCAACTTCATGTTGAGGACAGTAATTTTCTTTGATAAGAGCAACGAACTGATCCCAAGTCAAGTTGTACAAAGGGATCTTCCCCGTAGCTTGGATCAGTGACCTCCACCAAGCTAGAGCTTCTCCTTTAAAAGATTGTGAAACAAACTTCACAATGTCTTGCTCTGCACATCCACTAATATCAACAACGGTGTCCATCTCATCGAGCCACATCATGCAATCGATGGCTCCTTTTTCTCCTGTGAAGTCTCTAGGCTTGCGGGAGACAAAATATTTATATGAACAGGTTTTAACACGTGGCTCTTGATTAAGCACAACCTGTCTAGACGGAACACTCTTCTGATTCAAAGAATGATGAGAATCGCTCTTGCGAGTCGTATGAGTCTTGGAGGGTGGTTTTGTATGTTGTACAGATAGGGTCCTGCTATGGGTACCACTTGATTCATTACCTCGTCTATCCAGAGCTCGAGTAACGGCATTGTCTATCAATGCCTGCAGTTCTACACCAGCTATGTTAACTCTGGTAGTATCATTATTCTCCCTTGGGTGGCTGTTAACCTCATCAGATCCAGCCATGTAGCTTGATTGCTACATAAATTATTGGCAAAGATTTATTCAGGAGTTTATTATGGAATTGTCTTTTATGGCAATTCATTAACCATGGTAACTTAAGCCATATTGGTTAATTTGATTTATTTAAATTTTTATCATATTTTTATCCCAGTCATAAACTATTAAGGATAATAGGGTGGCATACAAAAGTCCTAGTCACAAGGACAATTTTGATTCATAAGCCATGATTTCGGAGAATCAAGGCATTAAGGCTTGAACATATTTCATTATCTTCTCTTGACAGAGAGTCGTAGACTACTACTGTCTTCTTTGTCTCAGAGGACAATAGTCATGGCCCGTAGGCACTTCATCACAAATGGATGTTTAAATATATGATCATCTTGATTGATGATTTAAACCCATGATTCTAGATCATTAGGCTAAATAAGGGATTTGAATTTCCCAATATAAAGATGACAAGTGTGATTTTATCGCATCACTGTTGTCAGGAGTGTTAACAAGGATCTGAATCTCTTTTAAACAGGTTTTACCATCGTAGCTAGGTCTTTAATGACATATAAGCTAGGTTATACCCCTTAAGATTCTTTTTAATATATACTGGCAGATCAATTACAAAAAGGAATGATATTTTGATTTATTTCATATATTATATTCATATATAATGGTAAAATGAAATTTAGATAAAACATTCCAATAAATTTTAAAAGGAGTATATAATTGCCCTTAAACGGGATCTGAAAAATGTTGTCCACGAGGGGACTAAAAGATAAATATGTCCTTACAAGGACTACTAAGGAAACGAAATTCAGCAAAAGGAGTTTCTTCTTCACTTTATTTCTGAATGTTTTCTCCTTGGTCGCACGTTTATCCTAGCCGCGGTACGAAACTCGGCATTTCTAGGTTCCGGATGTGGAGAATTTCCATTACGGCTTCTTTGCTTGGTGATATATTCAAAATATATAAAATCGAAAGCAATATATTTCTGAATAGGGATGAGAGTATTCCTATGTTAAGTCTAGACTCATAAGGTATAAGGAATGTGCTACTGTGTCATTGAGATTAAACGCAAAAGGCTAGTGTTTAATTCACTCAATGTTGGCTCTGATACCAACCTGTCACACCCCGATATTTCCACGTATTACCGGTGGGCCCGATGGGGAGTATCGTGACGTAGTTGATATCATCATAGTCAAATAATCACAGTTCAATGCACAACGGAAGTCTAAAGTAAAATAATACAAACCGATTCAAAAGTATAATAGAGTATTACACAACGGTTGTATATGGATCCACAGGCGGATCTTAAAACAGAAAAATAAACACTGTTCATCAGACTTTAGACGCTTAGAACTTGCAAGATTCCCAATTAACGCCCTGAGCTTCCAGCCAATTACGTACAGTACCTGTCACTCAATCTTTTTGGAAAATACGTCAGTTTACACTGGTAAATACAATTAACTGACTCGTTTGAAAACATTTATGAAAATTGATTTAAATGCACAAGGCACAAATATCCTTTTATAACTTGGGACAATTATATAAAAATAATCTTGTATACAGATTTACATGTTCGTTATACGTTCAGGGCCCGATGTTAGAAACCGAGTCAAGATTAACAGACACACCACAAGTATAGGCCCACAAGAGAGTGAGATATCGTTTCCCTTACGCAACTGTCAGGTGTATGCCTACACCCCGTGCTTAAGACGTGGCCATTTCTTAATAATGATGCCAAGGATATTCGAGACATGGTCATTAACCCCCAAAGGCTTTTATTTCAAACAAGACAGATTAAAACGGGTTACCTCAATAATTTAATCACAACCCGATTAAACATTCAATACCCGACCAAGCGGTATTATTATAATACCGTATCCCAAGCCCGTATAGGGAAAATAAGTTAAAAGTATTTACCTGAGCTTAAAATGCAATTTATACTCAGCCGTATATTCTAATCAGCAAGCACAAGTACCTTTACTGGGGCTCTCAATCTGGAACGAAGGTTTTATTAACCTATTAGATTCCTAACGGGTCTTATTTAAGTTGTAACTTAGACCGGTTAGTTTTAAGGAAAGGTTTACGGTTCAAAACGCAAGATTAAGCGAAGACCGGATTAGAATGTGATTTAGACCCGACAAGTATGGAGACTTGTATAATATGGGTAAACTAAACACATTCTGGATTTTGAAATAAAAATGATAAGGTTTGACCCGTTTCGGTTAATTTATGCAAACTAGTTACATAAACCGTACCGAACGCGAAAAACGCATGACGGGTAACCAAGAGAGTCATATACAGGTTTAACAAGTTAATATGCCTTAAATATGTTGTGATATCAGTAGGATACCTTCCATTATGCCCAAAACGAGTTTAAAATCAATTTAAGCCCCGTAGGGGTATTTTGGTCATTTTAAGGATTATAAAAGAGGTTAAATGACAATATGAGGTTCTGGTCTAAAGTGATCAATAAAAATATTTGTTTTAATAAGTTATATCAGTAGGATATCATATATATGTGAAATTTATCATTTATGACCAAACTATGCACCGCATGGGCATTTTGGTCATTTCACATAGGTTTTAAGGGTCAAATTTGGAAATCTGAGTTCAAAACCTTTACTTACTGTTAAAGTATAAAAATTTGTTCATAACATTAGTAGGTAACAAGCCTTAGGCGCCAAATATAGTTTTAAACCATACTATGCGCCTAAATCGCATAAAAGTCGGTATTTGACGATATTCGGGTTGATTAAGGAAATCTGAGATTTTTATCATCCTTTACTATTTAAAATAACTTATTTAATATATAAAATCAGTAGAAAAAGGTTTGGTATGTAAAGGATGCGTAAAACTCATTTTATTAGTGAAAAGGGCATTATCATCAATTACCGAGTCTATACGAGAACCCTATGTTATGATCAGTTTAAAAATAAATAAAAATCTTCAAAAATCCCAAAATATTATATTACATCAGTGGGTAAAAGTTTTGGTGTCAAAATTTGAGTTTAAGTAGGTTTTATGCTGAAAATGCCGTTTAATTAATAAAAAGGCTTTAATTTACGATATTGGGCATAACTCCCATTTTAGACCATGAACTGATGTGAAATTTTAACGACATGTTTATAAATCAGTAACAAAGGTTTTTGTCCTCTCACATTTTCAAAAATCTCGTTTTAATATTAAAAGGGCATAATAGTCAACTTTAAGCATATAACGGAAACATGCAATGAACTAGGATTACTATGGAACCAAGTTGTATAACCTCAGAGGGTTACACTAACCTATAACATGGTCCTAAAGGAATCCTAAGGCATATCTAAACTAAGCTAAATCGGGTCAGAACAGAAAGTCAAAGCAAAAGTCAACTTTTGCTACTTTCAGTTGCGAACCGAGCCTAAACTCAGAATTGTCGGGTTGAACATGCTTAAACATGTTCTTATATTAATTACCAAGTTATTTAAGTGTTAAAACATGTTCCACCCCGATATTTCCACGTATTACCGGTGGGCCCGGTGGGGAGTATCGTGACGTAGTTGATATCATCATAGTCAAACAACACAATATTTAAATGCACAGCGGAAGCAAAAGATAAATATATTACAATCCGATATAAAGTAATATCAAGTATTACAAACGGAATGTAAAGGATCCACAGGCGGATCTAAAATAGAAAGATAACACTGTTCAACAGACTTTAACATCTAGAGCTTGCGAGACTTGATTATTGATGCCTGGAGTAGCCAGCCTATTACGTATAGTACCTGCACTTAGCCTTTTTTGGAAAATACGTCAGTTTACACTGGTAAATACAACTTAACTGACTCATTTTGAAAAGAGTTTGAAAATTAATTTGAATGCACAAGGCACAAAACTTTTTATAACTTGGGACAATTTTTATATATAATCTTGTATACAGTTTTACTTATTAGACCGGTTAGTTTTCAAAAGGAAGACACGGTTCAAACGCATGATAAAGCGAAGACCGGTTTAGAATGTGGTTTTGACCCAACAAGCTTGTATGCTTGTTTAATATGGGTAACTTAAACACATTCTGGATTTGAGACATAAACGGTATGGTTTGACCCGTTTCGGCTAATATATGCAAACTAGTTACATAAGCCGCTCCGAACGCGAAAAGTGCGTAACGGGTAACCATATGAGTCATATACAAGTTCCCTAAGTTAATATGCCTTAAATATGTTGTGACATCAGTAAGATATCTTCTATTATGCCCAAAACGGATTTAAACTCAAATTACGCCCCGTAGGGGTATTTTGGTCATTTTAAAGGTTATAAAAGAGTTTAAATATAAATCTGAGTTTCGGGTCTGATGTAATCAGTAAAAATACTTAATTTAATAAGTTATAACAGTAGGGTAATACATATATGTGAAATTTATCATTTATAACCAAACTATGCACCGTAGGGGCATTTTGGTAATTTCACATAAGCTTAAAAGGTCAAAACCGGAAATCTGAGTTTAAAACTTTTGCTTACTGTTAAAATATAAAAATTTATTGAAAATATCAATAGGCATCAACCCTTATATGTTTAAAATAGTTTTAATACATATTATGCGTTAAAAACGCTTAAAAAGGCGATTTTAAGCGATTTCCGGGTTTTATAAGAAAAGCTGGTATTTTTATTATTCCAGAAGGCTTAAAATACTTTATTTATCATATAAAATCAGTAGCAAAAGGTTTGGGGTCAAAAGGATTTGTAAAACTCATTTTATAAGCCAAAAGGGCAAAACCGGCATTTACCGACTCAAGCCTAGAACCCTATGTTATGCTCAGCCTAAAAATAAATAAAAATTTTCAAAAATCCCAAAATATTATTTTATATCAGTAGGTAAAAATTTTGGTATCAAAAATTGGGTTTAGATAGGCTTTACGCTAATTATGCCGGTTAATTAATAAAAGTTTTTATTTACGCTAATGAGCATAACTCCTAATCTAGACCTCAAATTGATGTCAAATTTTAGGGACAAGTTTATAATTCAGAAATGAAGGTTTCTATCCTCTCACATTTTCAAAAATCTCGTTTTAAGGTTAAAAGGGCATAATAGTCAACAATTAGGCATTTAACAGAAACATGCATATGAATCGGATAACTAAGGAACCAAGTTGTATAACCTCAGAGGGTTACACTAACCTATAATATAGTCCTAAAAGAATCCTAAGGCATACCTAAACTAAGCTAAATCGGGTCAAAACTGAAAGTCAAAGCAAAAGTCAACTTTTGCGACTTTCGGTTCCGAATCGAGCCTATACTTAGAATTGTCGGGTTGAATCATGCTTAGGCATGTTCAACTAATATTTACCAAGTTATTAAAGTGAGTAAACTGATTTTTGTGGTTTCTTATATTAATAGTTATGAATTTATTTAAAACTAACCCGTTTGACTTTCATTTAACCCGACAATTTAACTAAGTAACCGTGGTAATTAGGAGGTGCCATTTTGAGGGTTTAATACCTACCTAATTACGATCACATAGCCATGTTTGTTGCGAACAATGGCTCAACCGTTTAAAAGTCAAAGCGTTTATAAAAAACGCTTGACTTTTCGGTTTAAAACGCTAAATAATTAAACTAAGCACGAAAGGACACTTACAAAGGGTCCAAGCAAGGATGGAATTGATCTAGGATGTTCAGGTATGAAGCACAAAGGCCCCAACTTAGAACAATTCAGATCATGGGTGAAATGAGAGCAAGAATCAAGTGGGTTTATATAGGATTTTGAGAACCGTTAGGATCGTTCCTCGATAACCGTGCTTAAATCTTGGCCCTCCATGTGTGCCCATGGTTTCTAAATACAATGGGGGTTGAAAACCAGCTCATGGTATTGAGGATTTTACATAAAAGACCTTGAAAAGTGACTAGAATGCTGAAAATGAGAATCTGCCCAGACCTGGGCGTAGGCTACGCTGCAGGGGGCGTAGCCTACGGCCTGCACAGATCAAACAACTTTCAGAAGTTGTAGTTTTGGTCCCTGTATGTGTTTAAGCCCATATTTGATCTGTTTAAAGCCCGTTAAGCCATTCTCAAGGCTCTACAATGATTTCTAATCATAGGGGATATGAAACATGCTTAAAAATATGACGGATGTCGGTTCGTTTGGCCGTACGGTTACGTTGTTCGTCTAATTACGACGAAACACGAACGGACGCGAAAAACGATCCAAATTACGTGACGAATGGAATTTTATCATGCTGAACACTAAAATAAAATATTTTAGTGCTCACATAAATTTTTGGATGTCCGGATATATTCAGAATGTGAGATATGCGCGAAAATGCAAACTTGTGCACTTTTTGACACTTTTAGTCCCTGGTGGACTTGAAAGTTTATTTTTGCGCACCACACACCTCTAAGCCTATATCTAAGCTATACAAAGGATAATTAGGGCATGTTTAACTCATGGTCCTATTCCGGAAGGTCTGTTACCATACGAATCGACATACTTTTGCAGTTTGACGCAAATAGTCCTTTAATCGCACAAAGTAGCGCGAAATGTCGTTTAATGATATCCAAGCCTTCCTTGGCCCATAATGGGCATCCCCAGGCATGAGTTTACTTATTTCTACGCTCTCGATCGCTTAAATGGTCACCAAAAGGCGTAGATTCAAAAGTTGACGCTTTAGGTCCCTCTATTGCACAAACTTGCGCATCTCATCATTTAATAGCAATGAAGCTTCATCTAATCCATATTAAGCATTCTTGAAAGTATTATTAAACATCACGATGCTTCAGGTTCGCTAAAAGGTCATTCAGAGGTATAATTAAACATATTGACATTTTTAGTCCCTCTAACTTGCAAAGTTGCGCATAACCTTACTTATAGGCATAAAAACCTTAGACGGCCAATAGTTGGCATTCCCGAGAGTATAATCAAATATCATGAAGCTATTGATTTTTTTAAAGGTCACTCAGAGGTAAGAATTTACATGTTGACGCTTTTAACCCTTCATTGTGCAATCTTTCAATTAATTCCGCAAACGGCTACACTCGATTTATCAAGTGGCTCATTTGTGAATATACATATCGTGAGATGTTACTTAAAAAATTATTTTAGGTATGCTAACACTTCCAGTACTTTCATAATCAAATTTTTCGATTTTTCGAAAAATTAGTCCCTTAAATTCAATGTTTGACTTCATTAGGGTTTATTACACGTGTCAATACATCATTGGACGTGATTTTATGAGGTGTTACATCCTCACCCCCTTAAAAGAAATCTCGACCTCGAGATTTGCTAAGATGCTGGAAGTACTTTTTGTCGCATAATGGACTTAACTTCTATAACATATCTGGAGTCTCTCCAAGCTCCCAAAGAGACCTTTATATTAGGTACATGTATCCTTTTGGAGCTTCTTAACCTGTCGATCCTTAATCGATACAGGTTTCTCATCATATCATAAATCTGTATATCATTATGTGATAGTGCTTCTCAACTTATTGGTGAAACACATCCTTAAATCATTAGTGTGTAATGTATTGCGAGCTCCGCCAAGCTCCTTAAATAGGTTTTAGCTTGTAAGCTATTTGATCTTGATACATTCGATTTCCTTCGAATGATTTTATATATTCAGAGCTTAACTAGCTTGATAATTTTTAACAAATTGGCACACCCTTCCTGGGTGATACCTTTTGTTGAATCTTATTCCTTAACAAGAACTTAGGAGGGTTGCTACTTTCATTAATCCTTAATTCTCTGCCAAATACTGGCAACTTACAGATGATTATGGATTTGTATGATCTTATTCGTTGTTTCCAATGCAACTTTCAGATCCTGATAATTAGACTTACTAATCTTCTGTCTAACAATAGATGTTTAACATTCCACCTATGCAAGGTCTCCAAAGAAGCAACCTTGATACTTACATAACAACTATTATAGAAAAGCTTATTTTAAGGTGAGATGGTTATCCCAACCATTGCTTAAAACTAATCTTAAGGGATAGCTAATCCTCGCCGCTAGTCGAACAAATCGACGATCCTGGGCAGCTGATGGCGATTCTTAATTGTTGCCTAAATAGGGTTGTGGTAATCAATGCATAAGCAAGATGAACCGTCTTTCTTAATTAATTACACTGAATTCTCAGAATATTGAGTTAGGCTATATGAATCCTTTATTTTAAAACTCACTTAATCAGGGCTTCGATTCTTCCAATGATGGTACTAGCCGTCTTGGAGATTTCATAATAATACAACCCTAAATGGGATATAATTCTTAACTCTACCTGCCTTACAGGAGGTAAACAGGGTAATCTTAGGAGAAGATAATCAAAATATAAGAAGGTTACAGAGATTTTCCAAATCTCAGGCTTCAGTTCATCCATCATTGCTTGTGTCAAATAAGTGACACGTTTATGTTATAAGTCCACGAATTCCTTAATTGGGAACATTTACTTGGACAATTCCATTCTGGATATCCTCTTTGAATACCATTAGTTGACTTTAGTACCATATGACCATCGGGATATCTTTGTGGTCCCATGCATTAAACCTCCATACTGATCAGGCATGGAAGCAATATATGGAACATATTAAGATACACCAATCCTCCTATGGCACTTTTATCATACCGTCTGGTATTCGCAATCGATAGAGATCAAAGAGATATCAACTATGTATGCTGATTCACTTCCTCTAGAGAGAGGATACTTCTAAAATTCTACGCCTGAAGGCTTCTGACAGGAACAGAAGAAATGGTTCTTATGCTTTCGTCTGTGAGTTTTACCTTACACTTAATATCTGGGATTCTTACGGGAGAGTTTCTAAAGGTTTGCTAAGCTTATGATCTTATGAGAAACTTAACAGCACCTGAACCCAAACGTAACTCCTAGCAATAAAATTACAATAAGGGATTTATCTGGTGTCATTAATGTGAGCTGCCTCTAATCCTTCATCAGGAGGGTTAAACGCCTCCATTCTTAATCCTTTTAAACTTAGCTGCGAAATCTTTGACAAATTTTAGGGCAGTCTTAGCTTTGATTGGTTATTTCTTAATCTATATAACACGAGTAGCTGAGGTAGATCCATAATGGATTTTCAATGAGTAGGCTTTGAAACTTTAATGTGCCCTCTTATTGCCGTTGCTAACCACCAATGGTTATTTGCATTAAGTTTAAATCTTGGGTAAGCTGAATAGGGCACTATCTCAGTCAATGAATTTAAGATTTGCGACATATTGTCGACAGTCTAGAACTTTTATGGTGAGAGTCATAAAATTCTTATTCCATCTTTTTTTTCCATTTCGCAAAGTGGATAATAGGTTTTTCTAATAAGGTCCTTAAAACTTAGACCATCCCATAATGTATAAGATGATCTTTCTTGTGGACTTCATTAATGTCCTCACTAATCAAGGGTATTGCCATCGGATGATTGAGATGTATACCTCACCATGTCCTTTCCAGCATAACCGCTGATACACCTAATGGTTTCTACTTCATTCAACAATTTCCTGCAATCGATGGCCCCTTTTTACTATTGAAGTCTCTCGACTTCCAAGAGACGAAGTACTTTTAAGTACATCCAAAAAGAAATGGGCTCCTTGCCATATGTGATTTTGTTTGGGTTATTCTTCGCATTTGAAGTATGAATAAAGCTCTTCTCATGAGCAACGACATGTGTTTTAGAGCGAGCAGCATTTGGCTCCTTGAACCTCTTCATGACTTTTCTCATAGCCTTCCTAACAGCTACGTTATTTACAGTTTTGGAGTTTAACTTCATCAATATTGAGGTTCACCTTTGATGCATCATTATCATTTGTCACATTTCTAGCATCGCGACTGTTATTGTCTCTCCTGAGTTTTCCATACTCGAAACTTTGGTGTTAAATACCAAGTTCAACACGTACTTAGGCAATCCGTACCCAATGTCTCCTTGAATTGTCAAAGGCTTACCATAAGGAGTCTTGATAGCTACTTGCTTCTTATCACACACAATATGGGCTTGGTTATAAGACGACCAATCCATTCCTATTACTATATCGAGTCCCTCTATTTAACGAAAACAAGGACAGCGGAAAAGAATGATTCCTAATGGATATAAAACATCCATCTAATATTGCTGAAGCAGTCTCTGAGGTACTATTGACAAATTCGACTTTATACTTAACGCTTAGAGTTTTAACAGGCAGATTTAATGATTTAAAAAATCTATTGTCTACGAAAGACTTATCTGAACCTGAATCAAATAATACTCTAGTATGAGCGTTATTGATAAAGAAAGTACTTGTTGTGACATTGTCATCCTGAATAGCCTCTTGAGCATCCATTTGAGAGCTTCCTGCTTTGGTCTTCTTAGCCTCCCCAGGCTTCTTGGTTTTATTTGGGCAATTTGTCTTGATGTGCCCTATTTCATTGCAACCATAGCAGGTTGTGTCCTTTATGTCTTGGCACTCCAAAGTCTGGTGCCCTTTCTTATTACAAATTCCACAAGTCCTAGCTTGTGACTCTAAAGTGCATTTCCCTTTAGTCGCCTTCTTTGGGCAGCGGGTCTTTATGTGCCCTTTCTCGCCGCAACCATTGCATGTGGCGTCCTTCAAGTCCTTGCACTCAAGGGTCTTGTGATCCATTTCTTTACAAATGCCACATCCTCCGGTCTGTTCATAGAAGCATTTTCCGAAGTGCTTCTTCTTGCAGGTTTTACATTTGGGTTTTGCCTCCTTTGGCTTGGACGGGTTAGAGTTTGAACCGGTCTTACCCTTTTTACAACCTTTATTTGGGATATTATCGCACTTTCGCTTATGATCCTTCAACACATGGTCCACAGCGTTGTTTACGGCTGTATCTATCATAGCCTGTAACTCGGTGCTTGTTAAGTTCAGTCTTGCATCATTATTCTGATCAACTGGATGATTGTGAGCTTCAGAGGAGTCAGCCATGGTGAAGCTTTGAAGGCTACAAACCAAGTAGTAATAATTGGTTTAATTATAGTGAATTGTCGAATTTGATGATTAAATAGCCATGGTGCTAATAAACCATATAGCCCAATAGATAGTATTTAATTTATTTGATTATGTTTTGCCTAGGTTTTTAAATAAACCATCTTTGGCGTTTAAACGGAATATAATCCTTCATATTTATTAGACAGGGGACAATAAGTCATGACTGTCAATGTCGTACCGACATTTTATATAGCACAAGGGCTCATTCCAAAGGACTTTTGATGGCACAGAGGCCTTGTCACTAGGGAAATCTTAAAACATAATCAATGATCCTTTGGGTCGGAAAATTTCATAATTCGTTGTCTTGACAAGAAGTTATGAAATGAAACTATCTTTTTCATGCATACATCTTTGCCCGAAGGTATTCATCTCAATGGATGTTTTGATGTGTTCATCATGTTCAACGTTTATTAGCCATGATTCCTCTTGATCATTTATGCTAAATAAGGGGTTTGGAAAATTCCTAATATAAGGGTGACAAGTGTGATTTTATCGCATCACCCGTTGTCAGGAGTGTTAACACGTTTTCAGGTGTTTAACAAGGATCTGAATCTCTTTTAAACAGGTCTTACCACCATTGCTAGGTCTTTATTGACCTTCAAGCTAGGTTATACCTTTTAAGATTCTCTTTTAATATGTATACTGACAGGAAAGGAATGATATTTATTTTATTCAGGATTTTCATTATAATCCTAAATTATAAGTTAGTAATAGCACAAAAGGCTTAGTCACGTGGACAAGTTTAATTTATAAGCCCATATTTTATGGAATCGAGGCATTAAGGTTTGAATCAAAGTTCGTTACCTTTTCTTGACAGAGAGTTGTAGGCTACCACTGTCTTTAGTCTCAGAGGATGTTAATTATAGCCCGTAGGCATTTTATCCTTAAGGGATATTTATATAAATAAGTGAAAATTGGAGTAATCCAATTTAAGGATGACTTATGCGATTTTATCGAATCACATTTTTTTTGCCAAGAACGTTAACATGTTTACAAATGTTAACAAGGATTTGAATCTTTTGAATAGGTTCTACCATCTTGGCCTTGTCTGAAATGACATATAGGCTAGGTTGTACCCTTAAGATTCTTTTTAATATTTAAGGCAGAACAATGCTAATTTGAGATGTTAATAAGGATCTGAATCTAATTAAGGAACTGCCATCTTGGCCCTGTTCTTAAAATGACACATGGGCTAGGTCTTGCCCTTTTTAGATTTTGCCATTTTATTATAATGGTAGATTATTTTTTTTTAAAGGAATGATACTTTTCATTTATTTCATATATTATATTTATATATATTGATAAAAATGAATTTTGATAAAGCATTCCAATGATTTTAAAGGAGGTACAGAATTGCCCTGAACGGGACTTGAAAGGAATAATGTTGTCCTCGAAGGGACTGAAAGATAAGAATGCCCTTATAAGGACTACTAAGGAAACGATCTTTAGCAAAAGGAGTTTCTTCTTCATTTTATTTCTGAATGCTTTCTCCTTGGTTGCATGTTAATCCTTGTCGCAGTACGAAGCTCGGCCTTCCCTAGGCTTCGAATGGGGAGAATTTCCATTATGGCTTCTTCGCTAGGCGACATATTAAAAAAAATTTATAGAATTGAAAGCAATAATTCTCCGAATAGAGATGAGAGTATTCCTATGTTAAGTCTAGACTCAGAAAGTTTAAGGAATGTGCTACTGTGTCATTGAGATTAAACACAAAAGGCTAGTGTTTAATTCACTCAATGTTGGCTCTGATACCAACCTGTCACACCCCGATATTTCCACGTATTACCGGTGGGCCCGGTGGGGAGTATCGTGACGTAGTTGATATCATCATAGTCAAACAACACAATATTTAAATGCACAGCGGAAGCAAAAGATAAATATATTACAATCCGATATAAAGTAATATCAAGTATTACAAACGGAATGTAAAGGATCCACAGGCGGATCTAAAATAGAAAGATAACACTGTTCAACAGACTTTAACATCTAGAGCTTGCGAGACTTGATTATTGATGCCTGGAGTAGCCAGACTATTACGTATAGTACCTGCACTTAGCCTTTTTTGGAAAATACGTCAGTTTACACTGGTAAATACAACTTAACTGACTCATTTTGAAAAGAGTTTGAAAATTAATTTGAATGCACAAGGCACAAAACTTTTTATAACTTGGGACAATTATTTATATATAATCTTGTATACAGTTTTACTTATTTGTCGTCCGTCAGTGCCGGTTTGTAGGTCCGGTCTAGATTAACTGACACGCCACAGGTATAATACCCACAAGGTTGATTCCTTTAAGTGGGCTACCAGTTTTTACATATGCAACTGTCAGGTGTATGCCTACACCCCGTGCTTAGGTCGTGGCCATTTCTTTGAATGATGCCAAGGATATCCGGGACATGGTCATTTAACCCCCAAGGGCCATACACCAAATAATACAGAATAAAGCGAGTTATGTAAATACATTAATCACAATCCGATTTAAATAACTACATACCCGACCAAGCGGTACTTTTATAGTACCATATCCCAAGCCCGTATAGGGAAAATAAGTTAAGAGTATTTACCTGAGCTAAATATAAATTCAATCCCAGCCGTATATCAAATCAGCAAGTACAGATAGCTTTTACTGGGCTCCTAATCTGGAACGAAGGTTTTTAATAACTTATTAGAATCCTAACGGGTCTTTAATTAAGCTTAGACTTAGACCGGTTAGTTTTCTAAAGGAAGACACGGTTCAAACGCATGATAAAGCGAAGACCGGTTTAGAATGTGGTTTTGACCCAACAAGCTTGTATGCTTGTTTAATATGGGTAACTTAAACACATTCTGGATTTGAGACATAAACGATATGGTTTTACCCGTTTCGGCTAATATATGCAAACTAGTTACATAAGCCGCTCCGAACGCGAAAAGTGCGTAACGGGTAACCATATGAGTCATATACAAGTTCCCTAAGTTAATATGCCTTAAATATGTTGTGACATCAGTAAGACATCTTCTATTATGCCCAAAACGGATTTAAACTCAAATTACGCCCCGTAGGGGTATTTTGGTCATTTTAAAGGTTATAAAAGAGTTTACATATAAATCTGAGTTTTGGGTCTGATGTAATCAGTAAAAATACTTAATTTAATAAGTTCTAACATTAGGGTAATACATATATGTGAAATTTATCATTTATAACCAAACTATGCACCGTAGGGGCATTTTGGTAATTTCACATAAGCTTAAAAGGTCAAAACCGGAAATCTGAGTTTAAAACTTTTGCTTACTGTTAAAATATAAAAATTTATTGAAAATATCAATAGGCATCAACCCTTATATGTTTAAAATAGTTTTAATACATATTATGCGTTAAAAACGCTTAAAATGCGATTTTAAGCGATTTCCGGGTTTTATAAGAAAAGCTGGTATTTTTATTATTCCAGAAGGCTTAAAATACTTTATTTATCATATAAAATCAGTAGCAAAAGGTTTGGGGTCAAAAGGATTTGTAAAACTCATTTTATAAGCCAAAAGGGCAAAACCGGCATTTACCGACTCAAGCCTAGAACCCTATGTTATGCTCAGCCTAAAAATAAATAAAATTTTTCAAAAATCCCAAAATATTATTTTATATCAGTAGGTAAAAATTTTGGTATCAAAAATTGGGTTTAGATAGGCTTTACGCTAATTATTCCGTTTAATTAATAAAAGCTTTTTATTTACGCTAATGAGCATAACTCCTAATCTAGACCTCAAATTGATGTCAAATTTTAGGGACAAGTTTATAATTCAGAAATGAAGGATTCTATCCTCTCACATTTTCAAAAATCTCGTTTTAAGGTTAAAAGGGCATAATAGTCAACATTTAGGCATTTAACGGAAACATGCATATGAATCGGATAACTAAGGAACCAAGTTGTATAACCTCAGAGGGTTACACTAACCTATAACATGGTCCTAAAAGAATCCTAAGGCATACCTAAACTAAGCTAAATCGGGTCAGAACTGAAAGTCAAAGCAAAAGTCAACTTTTGCGACTTTCGGTTCCGAACCGAGCCTATACTTAGAATTGTCGGGTTGAATCATGCTTAGGCATGTTCAACTAATATTTACCAAGTTATTAAAGTGAGAAAACTGATTTTTGTGGTTTCTTATATTAATAGTTATGAATTTATTTAAAACTAACCCGTTTGACTTTCATTTGACCCGACAATTTAACTAAGTTACCGTGGTAATTAGGAGGTGCCCTTTTGAGGGTTTAATACCTACCTAATTACGATCACATAGCCATGTTTGTTGCGAACAATGGCTCAACCGTTTAAAAGTCAAAGCGTTTATCGAAAACGCTTGACTTTTCGGTTTAAAACGCTAAATAATTAAACTAAGTACGAAAGGACACTTACAAAGGGTCCAAGCAAGGATGGAATTGATCTAGGATGTTCAGGTATGAAGCACAAAGGCCCCAACTTAGAACAATTCAGATCATGGGTGAAATGAGAGCAAGAATCAAGTGGGTTTATATAGGATTTTGAGAACCGTTAGGATCGTTCCTCGATAACCGTGCTTAAATCTTGGCCCTCCATGTGTGCCCATGGTTTCTAAATACAATGGGGGTTGAAAACCAGCTCATGGTATTGAGGATTTTACATAAAAGCCCTTGAAAAATGACGCTGCAGGGGGCGTAGCCTACGGCCTGCACAGATCAAACAACTTTCAGAAGTTGTAGTTTTGGTCCCTGTATGTGTTTAAGCCCATATTTGATCTGTTTAAAGCCCGTTAAGCCATTCTCAAGGCTCTACAATGATTTCTAATCATAGGGGATATGAAACATGCTTAAAAATCTGACGGATGTCGGTTCGTTTGGCCGTACGGTTACGTTGTTCGTCTAATTACGACGAAACACGAACGGACGCGAAAAACGATCCAAATTACGTGACGAATGGAATTTTATCATGCTGAACACTAAAATAAAATATTTTAGTGCTCACATAAATTTTTGGATGTCCGGGTATATTCAGAATGTGAGATATGCGCGAAAATGCAAACTTGTGCACTTTTTGACACTTTTAGTCCCTGGTGGACTTGAAAGTTTATTTTTGCGCACCACACACCTCTAAGCCTATATCTAAGCTATATAAAGGATAATTAGGTCATGTTTAACTCATGGTCCTATTCCGGAAGGTCTGTTACCATACGAATCGACATACTTTTGCAGTTTGACGCAAATAGTCCTTTAATCGCACAAAGTAGCGCGAAATGTCGTTTAATGATATCCAAGCCTTCCTTGGCCCATAATGGGCATTCCCAGGCATGAGTTTACTTATTTCTACGCTCTCGATCGCTTAAATGGTCACCAAAAGGCGTAGATTCAAAAGTTGACGCTTTAGGTCCATTTATTGCACAAACTTGCGCATCTCATCATTTAATAGAAATGAAGCTTCATCTAATCCATATTAGGCATTCTTGAAAGTATTATTAAACATCACGATGCTTCAGGTTTGGTAAAAGGTCATTGAGAGGTATAATTAAACATATTGACATTTTTAGTCCCTCTAACTTGCAAAGTTGCGCGTAACCTTACTTATAGGCATAAAAACCTTAGACGGCCAATAGTTGGCATTCCCGAGAGTATAATCAAATATCATGAAGCTCCCGATTTGTTAAAAGGTCACTCAGAGGTAAGAATTTACATGTTGACGCTTTTAACCCTTCATTGTGCAATCTTTCAATTAATTCCGCAAACGGCTACACTCGATTTATCAAGTGGCTCATTTGTGAATATAAATATCGTGAGATGTTACTTAAAAACTCATTTTAGGTATGCTAACACTTCCAGTACTTTCATAATCAAAGTTTTCGATTTTTCGAAAAATTAGTCCCTTAAATTCAATGTTTGACTTCATTAGGGTTTATTACACGTGTCAATACATCATTGGACGTGATTTTATGAGGTGTTACAAATGGCTCAACCGTTTAAAAGTCAAAGCGTTTATCGAAAACGCTTGACTTTTCGGCTATAAACGCTAAATAAAACAAACTAGTCACGAAAGGACACTTACAAAGGGTCCAATGGACTGAAGGAGGTTCTCAAGAAGTTCAAAACCCTCTTAGAATCAGAAGCATAGCAGATTTGAAGAAAATGTGAGTTGCAAATGAAAGTGGGGAAGGGTATATATAGGTTTTTCGAGACCGTTAAGATCGTTCCTCGATAAACGAGATTTGATCTGGACCATACATGTAATACCCACTGATTTAGCAATCTATGGGTGCCCAAAAACCAACTCCTAGTTTGATAAAACAATGTACAACACCAGAAACCAGCTGTGGAAGTGAAAAATTGGTTTTCAGCAGGTCTGATGGGTCTCGTGCCCCACGTAGAAGTCCCAAGGGGGTTTAGGCGGCCCGCCTGAGTTCTGGTTCTGATTCAAAGTTTGGCAGAAATGCAGAAATAGTCCCTGAATGTGTTAAACGCTATTTCCGACACATTTAAGGCCCGTTAAGCCATGTTTAAGGCTCTAAAATGATTCCTAAACATAGGGAACATGAAACATGCTCAAAAATATCTCGGATGTCGGTTCGTTTGGTCGTACGGTCACGTTGTTCGGCTAATTACGACGAAACACGATTGGACGCGAAAAACGATCCAATTTACGCGACGAATGGAATTTTATCATGCCGATCACTAAAATAAAATATTTTAGTGATTACATAAATTTTTGGATGTCCGGATATATTCAGAACATAAGATATGCACGAAAATGCAAACTTATGCACTTTTTGACGCTTTTAGTCCCTGTTGACCAAATAAGTTTATTTTTACGCGCCAAACACCTCTAAGCCTATTTCTAAGCTATGTAAAGGATATTTAGGGCATTTTTAACTTATGATCATATTCCGAAAGGTTCGATACCCTATGAATAGGTATACTTTTGCAGTTTGACGCAAATAGTCCTTTATTCGCACAAAGTAGTGCGAAATGTCGTTTAATGATATCCAAGCCTTCCATGGCCCATAATGGGTATTTCTAAGCATGTGTTTAAATTTTACTACGCTCTCGTTCGCTTAAATGGTCACCAAAAGGCGTAGATTCAAAAGTTGACGCTTTAGGTCCCTCTAATGCGCAAACTCGCCCATATCATCGTTTAATAGCATCGAAGCCTTATCTAATCCATATTAGGAATTCATGGAAGTATTATTAACCATCACGATGCTTCGGGTTCATTAAAAGGTCTTTCAGAGGTATAATTAAACATATTGACGCTTTTAACCCCTTAAACTTGCAAAGTTGCGCGTAACGTCACTTAAAGGCATAAGAACCTTAGACGGCCAATACTTGGCATTCCCGAGAGTATAATCAAATATCATGAAGCTCCCGGTTTGTTAAAAGGTCACTCAGAGGTAAGAATTAACATGTTGACGCTTTTAACCCTTCGACGCGCAAACTTTTAATTAATTATGCAAACGGCTATTCTTGATCAACAAGTGGCCCATTTGTGAATATGATTACCATATAATGTTATTCAGAGGCTTATAATAAGCATGTTAACATTTCCAGTCCTTCTATAATCAAAGTTTTTGATTTTTCGCAAAATTAGTCCCTCAAATTCAACGTTTGACTTAATTAGGGTTTATTACACGTGTCAATACATCATTGGACATGATTTTTATGAGGTGTTACATACTTGGACTGCCGCCAGATAGAAAGGTTGAATTCAGAATTCACCTATTGCCAGGGACAACACCGATTGCCAAGGCACCTTACCGTTTAGCACCAGCTGAGATGCAGGAACTGAAAAACCAATTGGACGAACTTTTAGAGAAAGGATTCATACAGCCTGGTTCATCACCATGGGGAGCACCAATCTTGTTTGTCAAGAATAAGGACGGGTCGATGCGTATGTGCATTGATTACCGGGAATTGAACAAGGTTACGATTAAAAATCGGTACCCACTACCGAGAATCGATGATCTGTTCGATCAACTGCAAGGAGCTCGATTCTTTTCTAAGATCGATTTACGCTCAGGATATCATCAATTGAAAGTACAGGAAGAGGATATTCCTAAAACTGCTTTCAGAACAAGGTATGGTCATTATGAATTTACAGTCATGCCATTTGGTTTAACCAATGCCCCAGCTGCATTTATGGACATGGTGAATAGAATATGTAAACCATATCTGGATAAATTCATAATTGTCTTTATAGATGATATTCTCATTTACTCTAAAAGTAAAGAGGATCATACAGAGCATTTGTTTATACTTTTAAATTTGCTGAGAAAAGAAAAGCTTTACGCTAAATTTTCAAAATGCGAATTTTGGTTAAAGAAAGTGCAATTCCTTGGACACCTAGTTAATCATGAAGGAATTCATGTAGATCCCACCAAAATCGAGGCGATTACTATGTGGAAAGTCCCTGAATCACCAACGGAGGTGAGAAGTTTTATTGGACTAGCAGGTTATTATAGACATTTTATTCAAGATTTTTCTAGAATAGCCATTCCTTTAACGAAATTGACCTGCAAATCAATTAAGTTTGAATGGGGACCAAAAAAAGAGGAAGCTTTTAGGATTCTAAAGCAAAAGTTAACCAACACACCCATACTAGCATTACCAGAAGGAACTGAAGACTTAGTAGTCTATTGTGATGCTTCTAAATTAGGTTATGGATGTGTGTTGATGCAGCGTCAAAAAAGGTTATAGCCTATGCCTCTAGACAACTTAAGAATCATGAAGAGAATCTAGAGTTAGGAGCTATAATTTTTGCCTTTAAGATTTGGAGACACTATCTTTATGGTAGTAAGTTGACTGTTTTCACCGATCATAAGAGTCTAAGATATGTTTTTGGGCAAAAGGAATTAAATATGAGAGAGAGAGACGTTGGATGGAGATTCTTAGTGATTATGATTGTAATATCCAGTATCATGCAGGAAAGGCTAATGTAGTAGCTGATGCTTTAAGTCGAAAGTATCACAAAAAGCCAAGACGAGTACGTTCTCTTAAATTGAATATGCAGATAGATTTAAATGAGCAAATTAGAGAAGTACAGGAATCGGTAATCAAGGACGATACTGAAAAATTAAAAGGAATAATTAAGGAATTAGAACAAGGAACAGATGGAATTTGGAGATTCCGTAAGAAAAGAGTCTGGATACCCAAACAAGGAAACCTACGCCACCGAATTTTAGAAGAAGCACATAAGTCTAAGTAAACTATACATCCTGGTAATGATAAAATGTATCAAGACTTAAGAAAGAATTTATGGTGGATAGGAATGAAAAAGGATATAGCAGCCTATGTTGCTAAATGTCTAACATGTTCACAGGTTAAAGCTGAACATCAGAAACCCTCAGGTTTATTGCAGCAATTGGAAATGCCAATATGGAAATGAGAATTGATAACAATGGACTTTGTTACCAAATTACCCAAGACACGAAAAGGTAATGATGCAATCTGGGTGATTGTTGACAGATTAACCAAGTCTGCTCATTTCTTACCTATGAAAGAAACTCTTAGCATGGAACAATTAGCTAAGTTATATGTAAATGAAATAGTTTCATTACATGGAATTCCTTTATCTATTGTTTTTTATAGAGATAGCCGTTTTACTTCTCATTTTTGGACTAGTTTCCAAAAAGCAATGGGAACCAAGTTAAAACTAAGCACAACTTATCATCCTCAAACGGACGGATAAAGCGAAAGGACAATGCATAATACCCACTAAAAAGCGAAGCTCTGCCTCGTTCTCTCGCGGGCCTACCCTAGTTCTCTCGCGGGCCGCGAGGCCCTCTGTTTCCAGCCTATAAATGGAGCAGTCGACGTTCATTTGAATTCGTTCAAAAAATCAATTCTCTCTCTAAATTTCTGAATAGCTAAAGTAATTCTCAGGCATAATACCCACTAAAAAGCGAAGCTCTGCCTCGTTGTAAGTATTATAACCCCCGGTTACGTATTAGTTACTCTGCCCGATTGATCTAGTGCTCCGTAACGCATGTCGAGGTTCTGCCTGACTCAGTCGTTGGAGTTCTGTCTCGGGAGGGGGGTATAGCTAATGTAAATTGGATTATTTTACTAACACGTGTGCATTGTTTAAATTAATAGATTATAACCAGGAAGTAACCAGAAAGCTGTAAGGTTATCTAAAACAACAATGTGAGTACATTCACTTTTTGTAAATTGTTTTTATACATCAATTGTTTCAAAGTATAATTAACAGTGATTGAGTATTTGTAATTCTACAATTACTGTCGGTATGTTGGGGTTTTGTATACATTACTTGTTACTAATACTGGGAATAGTAACATGACCACAAGTCAGGATTGACAGTACCGTGGGTGGTAATTTGGTAGATATAAACAAATGTAATTGCGGATGCCCTCAATACTGTAAAGATATACATTGTTTTGATTAAATTGGGATGCACTCACCATTATTTCCTACTGACAAAACTTTTTAAAACACGTTTCAGGTAACAAAATGTGAAAGCCAAATAGAAGCCAGCTGGAGAGCACTGAAGGCTTGGAAATGTGGCTATAAAAGTTACCTAAACAAGAAAGACGTTTTATTTGAATAAAATAGGGTTTATCCCTATAAACATATTATAAATGGAAACTTGGGTTTTACCCATGTGTTTATTATTTATAAAATGAGGTGTTTTACTTTGATACAATATTTCCTAACTACGGTCCTAATGTAAATTCCCACTGCCAAATTAAATAAACACCGATACCACTAAATCTGGATCTCGCGACACCGCTCCCGGGACAAGGGGTCGGGGGTTGCGACAGCCGACGCCGTGGGCTACTCCAGTCTGCTGTTTTGTTCCGTTTTTCATATTTTGGATCCCTGTACTTCCCGAAGGTCCATTTTATAGCCCCGTAACGTTGTTATAAGGTATAATACGCTATGTAAGTCCAAGAATGAAAGATAAAAGTAGCGAAAGTCTAATGTATGGTGTGAAAAGACACGTAATGAATATTGAATGTAGAAAGTTGAGTTTGAACATATATCAAGGTGAATGTTGAATGAAGTGAATGTAGTCTAAGGTACTTCGACACGTTGAAAAGAATATGAAATATTGATTAATGAAAACATATTTGTGTAGATGATGGACGAAAGAAACGTGAATGATGATGAAGTAGCACATCAAGAAGCTTAGAAAAGAAGGTTGGAAGTGGTAAAGGGCTATACAAGCCAACCTTCCCCAATTAGCTCAAGAAGTGGAAAGTCGTGTGTTAGAAGTGGTTGATGCTATGATGACAAGTAAAATCGAAGAATTGAAAGAGATGATTGAGGGGTCCAAAAGCAAGAACAAGGCACATAGATGTACGTATAAAGATTTCATGGCGTGCAACCCTACATCGTATGATGGCAAGATAGATCTGATAGCGTGCCAAAGACGGATTTCAAATATAGAAGCAGTGTTCAAACGAAGTCGGTGCGATAAGGAAGATCAAGTAATGTTCGTTATATATATATATATAGGAAAAATAGACGTTTTGTAGCCAACTCCCACAATATATATATATATATATATATATATATATATAGGACAAAGATCCGTTAGGAACCACCCCTTATTGCGAAAACCGCGAGAACCAATGTGAACACTACCAAAATTACCTAAAAATAGCTAAAAAACACACAAAAATATTTTATTTTTTTAATATTTTTTATAAAAAAATCGCTACTTTTAGTAGGCAAAAAAAATTAAATTAAAAAAAAAAGATTTTTTTTTGCTACTAAAAGTAGCGATTTTAACTTAAAAAATATTAAAAAAAAAATTAGATTTTTTTTTAGATTTTTTAGGTTTTTTGGGGGTTTAGTTTTTAGCATTTTAGCTGGGGGGTGGGGGAGGGGGGTTTAGGTTTTTGGGGTGGGGGGGGGGGGTTAGTTTTTTTTTAGGTTTTTGGGGGTTTTAGTTTTTAGCATTTAGCTTGGGGGGTTAGGTTTTTTTTGCTATTTTAGGTTGTGTTCACATTGGTTCTCGCGGTTCTCGCAATAAAGGTGGTTCTCGCATGAACCTTACCCTATATATATATATATATATATATATATATAGGTTCTATGCAGAACACAAAATATTGCGAGAACATACAAAACACAATGAATTACCTATTTTTTGCAATCCTAAAAACCTAAAAAGTAAATGAAAATGTTGTAAATGTAAGATTTATTGTGTCTTACACTAGAATTTAAAACAAAATATGAAAAAATTTTCACTTTTTGTATAACCTACACATGTGTAGGTTATGTGTAGGTTTTTTTTGGGTAAATGGGCATCGCCCGGCAAACTATAAAGAAACAAAATAAATTACACCTTTAAGGGGGGCATACCCCCCTCTTCGTCACCCGAAACATGCTCCGGGGACCAAAAATAAGAAACCATAAGACCCACTCTAGGAATGCACAACGCCCTAGCTTTACAATGAATAACAATACGGCCACTACATCTAGAATAAACACTTGGCGGCCCATACATGTGGGGCGGCCTACAATGTGGGGCGGCCTACAAAAATTAGTATCTCTATACAGCCAATGGCGCCCGAAAGTTTCATCAGTCAGCCCATAGGCCCATATGATGGTAGTAGCAGCAGAATCACTATACGGCCCATGAAGCACCCAATACATCCAAAATTGGGCTATCAGCTCCAGCATTAACCTGAGGCCCATATGGATAATCTTGGGCCAAAAATTCAGTAGCTGATAGGAGGAAATCACAGTACCCAGGCTAGTAGATGTAAAGTACCATAACCACAGATCCCCGACCCGACCATCTAAACCCGGGAGCCCATAGACCAAGCATGGATTGTGACATAGCAGCCCCATCTGACCATACAGCAACCACAGGCAACCAAACAGCAAATTCAACCCATTGCTGAAACCACAGAGTTTACTCCACTGCTTGATTATCCCGCTAAAACCCATCAACACACCCAACGAGTACTTAACCCAACCCGATAGGACGAATTTACTCCTGAACCAAACTGAGCCAATTTTTCCAGCTGTTTTAAGCCTCTCACGGTTACTATAACAGTAGGTTGGCTGGCTGCAGTTGCACCACAGACGACACTGCTTCCAAAGAACTATGAGCCCAACCCAGAAATTACGAAACCAGCTACAGGCCCAAGAAATCCCTGCATTATGGTGATACCTCTGACTACATTGATTGGACTGCACAATATGAGAACAGCCATAGTCCTTGGCCAGCAAAACAAAACGCCAACTAGGAGCTGTCCAATCCAGCTTGATGTGCAGCGAAGAACCCCAGACCCAACCCTTAGTGACAACAATACCCCTGGGCCAAACAGAATGAATATACATAAGTTTACACCTCCAAGTCCTCCCAATATGATGCAGCCTTTTCTCTGCCTCTTTAACGAAAACACCACGAGAGCTGAGATCCAACAGCAACAAAGTGCTAAGCATAACCCAACCCAGATTACCAACGATACCCACTGAACATGAGGCACGAACATTAGGCCAGCACATACTTATAACCAACCATTTGTCCCAACCCTCAATCCAACCCAACCCCACAAGAAAAAAGTTAGCAAATAAAAGGTTTCTATTTCCTACATTGGTTTCCAGCATAGGGGTAGAGAAACAAATTGGGTTACACCGAATCGACAATCCCCCTAGCCGGTCCTACCTTATGTCTCCCGGGTTTACAACAATTCCCACCAGCCAACTCCAATTATGACCCCTAACCAACAACCTATGGCAAAAAGAAGGAATGGGGACAAGAGTAAAACCTACAGACCAAACGAAGAGAAAGAAGCAGACCACCAGGTGACTTCTAGAAAAACTAACAGGGTTCACTACCCAACCACCCCTTATATCTCCAACCCAACCCACAAAAGGCCCATCCCACTTCCAGCAGACTAGCATATCAGCCCCAACCCAGGCCACATCCCACCCGAGATCAGCAGCCACCTGCACTAAAGCCCAACCCAGCCCAATACCACCCATAGCAGTTAAACAGAGAATTTTTATTACCGTGAGGGTATAGATATTTAAGGATTTAGCATTTTGTGTGTAGACATTCTCATCTCCAGAAAAGGACTCTCTCATGAAGAACACTCTCAGAACAAACATAGCCCCCCACTTAAACCACCAGTTCCAAATGATCACAACAGGCCTCGAAAACTTCATTATATAGTACTAAGGGGATGGGCAGTCTGGAACCATGCATCTTCCGATATACCCCAGATACGAGCAGCATGCACTGTAGCATCTGACTTAACAGTCTTGACGCCCATTAACCTGAGACGGATAGCCTCCTTAACCAGCTATAATGAGAACAGCCCATTAACCTCATCAACAGATCTAGCCCGAGATTCATGAATTCTGAAATTTCTCTCCTGCCATATGTAATAGACGGCAGCCCCCAATGCAATTCTATTAATGATGCTCCAAACAGAACTGGTACCAGGGAGAGAACAGAGGTGACTAACAACAAGGGGCCAACTATAATGAGAACAGTCCAACTTGGTAACCACCTTCAGGTTATCCCAGATTTTTCTAGAAAAAGGACATTCAAAGAACAAGTGTGAGTGGGAATCCTGGATCCATTTGCACAGACTGCATTTGAGATCAGCCACATCAGCCCATCTCCCAATGATATCATGGGTTTGAAGTTTGTTTTTCAGCGCCAACCATAAAACAAATGCATGCCTGGGGACGTTTTGGCTAAACCAGACAAGCTTGTACCAGGGGACCTCCTCGCATTGTTCTCTAATATCCAGCCAAACATTACTCATAGCAAAGTGAATGAGTTTACCGTTCGACGTTTTCCACCTGACTTTATCGTGCACACTCGGCTGGATGGTAATAGTGGGATGGTGAAATAAAGCAGGGAACCTGGAGTGCCAATCCTCCGGCCACTTCCACATACCATTGTCAACAATATCAGCTACCTTGCAGTGTCTAGATAGATCCCCCTCGCACATGTTTCTATGAGTGAGGGTACTACATAAGGGGCCATTCGGATGCCAATTATCAAACCAGGCAGAAGTAGACTTTCCATCACCAATAACATGGATTATATGGGCACGAAGGGCAGCTCTACATTCCATAATCTTTCTCCAACTCCAACAAACATCATTCTTACACTCAAGTTCCCAGAAATTGTTGTGTCGGATCCTGTAATTATAAATCCATTTGACCCAAAGCGAATCTTTTCTGGTAATAATATTCCAAACATGTTTAGAGATGAGGGCAGTATTCCAGGTTCTGAGCAGCTTTAAACCTAGCCCACCTTGACGCATAGGAACACACACATCCTTCCATTTCACTTTCGCCTTCCCTCATTGTAATTCACCATGACACCAAAGAAAGCCACGCATAAGTTTCTCGATCTCTTTCGACACCGAGACTGGGAGGATGAACACCGACGACCAGAATACCTGAATGGAGTTCAGCACCGAAGAGATGAGTTGAAGTCTACCAGCAAACGATAACGACTTGTTTTTCCAATCCTGGAGCTTCTTTTTTACTTTATCAATGAGAGGGATGCAGTCTTTTTTACGAAGGCACGTCGACAGCAAGGGGACACCCAAGTATCTCACCGGAAGATCACCCACCTTAAACTGGATATTACTTTCAATGGCTTCTTGAACATTCGGATTAACATTCCCAAAAAATATCGTACTTTTGGGTAAACTAGGAACAAGGCCCGAGACACACTTAAATTCCTCAAGAGCATCCATAAGAGTAAATACCGAATTGGCATCCCCATGACAAAAGAGGAGCAGATCATCTGCAAAGCAGAGATGGGTAAGACCAACATCCTTACAGCGCCAATGATACTGGAAGTTATCATTTAGCCTAACTCGACGGCTGATCATAAGCGTGAGGACTTCCATAACCAGCGTAAACAGATATGGAGACATAGGGTCTCCCTGACGAAGGCCCCGGCAGCCTTTAAAGAATCCATGATGATCTCCATTGACTGTTATGGAGAAAGAGGTAGAGGTGACACACGACATAATCCAATTAACCATTTTCAGAGGGAAACCAAAGTGCACCAGGCAGGATCGGAGGAACTCCCATTCCACAGTGTCATAGGCCTTTTGGATATCAATCTTAAACGCACATCTAGCATCTCCTCTGTTCCTGTGGTAATTACGCATAAGCTCTTGGGTGAGGAGGATGTTATCACTTATCTGCCGTTCAGGGATGAAAGCACATTGGTTGTCATTGACAATGTACTTCAAAGCAATCTTGATTCTGTCGGCGATGATCTTACTAATGCACTTGTAGATCACATTACAACACGCAATAGGCCTGAAATCGGTAACCTTCTTAGGAGTCCCCGTTTTTGGAACAAGAGCAATAACAGTGGTATTAACTTCCTTCAGTAGTTTCCCATTACGGAAAAAACCTTTGACAGCTAGGCACACATCTTTGCCAACAATGCTCCAAGCCGATTTGAAGAACTTGGCAGAGTACCCATCCGGGCCTGGGGCCTTACAGTCTTCAATCCCAAACAAAGCAGTCTTAATCTCATCATCAGACACATCTTGCACCAAAATGTATGTAAGCTACGTGTAGGTAAAAATATATGGTTTTTTTATGTATATATAATACACATATGAATGCAAGAAACATAAAATTTAAAAAAACATGAAACTTAAATCCCAAAATTTAGTGTTTTAGAGTTGTTCTTTTTGTTCTCCTAATAGTTAGTGTTCTGTAATGATCTTCATCATCATATATATATATATATATATATATATATATATATATATATATATATATATAGTGAAGAGTTCAAATGAGAAGAAATTTTTGGTAAGAAGAAAAAAAAAGAAGTTTCAACCAATAAAATGCTTCATTTTACTTCATTTAATATTTGCATTTAGTTTTAATATAAGGGTATATTTGTAAACTTATATAGATAATTAATTTCTAGTTTTCCTCTTTAATAGCTAACTACATTAAATTTGTAACTTATTTTCAAAATATATATTTTTTTCAAAAAATAAAAAAATAATAATTTAGAGTGTAGGACAAATTACTAGGTGTGTAGGATAAATTACGAGTTGTGTAGGATAAATTTAAATATGTATAGGAAAAATATCGAAATGTGTAGGATAACTTTTTATGTGTGTAGGCAAAAAAAAAATTAGAGTAAACTGCCATTTTGGTCCTTGTGGTTTGGGCATTTTTGTCATTTTAGTCCAAATCTCAAACTTTTTAAATCTGGATCCCTGTGGTTTCATCTTTATTGCCATTTTAGTTCAAAATTCAAAACCCCATTTTTTTTTACTGTTCCAAAAAGTTTGAGATTTGGACTAAAATGACAATAAAAGTGAAACCACAGGGACCAAAATGGCAGTTTACTTTTCGTTTTGGACTAAAATGGCAATAAAAGTGAAACCACAGGGACCCAGATTTAAAAAGTTTGAGATTTGGACTAAAATGGCAAAAGTGCTCAAACCACAGGGACCAAAATGACAGTTTACTCAAAAAATTAATGTAAAGATTGATAGTCTTTATGATTAATTAATTAATTAAAGATAGTAATAAATGAGATGAAAGAAAACTACTTAATATTTTACAATTGTATCATTTGTTCTTTCTTCTCAATTAAATTCTTTTCTCAAATGAACCTCCCTATATATGAAAGCTTATAAAAGCCTTTCAGGCTCTTTGAAAATTTGGGTCTCGAGCGACGACACGGTTTCACCAGCCCAAGAGCCGCCCCTGCACATGGGGATAACCACTAGTTCGGTAAGAGGTGAATGCGTGATTGCGTGCACAACTTGAGTAAACATTTATGAATTCGAACACAACTTGAGTAAACATTTATGACTTTCCACATGGGTTGACTTTTGCAAACGTATTTGAATTTCCATTTTGCATTCATTCTCAAGTTGTATGATATAATAGTAACTAGGTTTTGCCGGCCCGCGTTGCGGGGCATTAAGCCAAATATTTCTTTCTCATAGCATGTACGTCTGTGTTTTAGTTACTTGTACATACTACTCATAACACGATCTCAAAAAAATTACATTGAGTAAACAAAGTAAAACAAAATACTACCATACTTTTGCTAAAAAAACTAAAACGATGGAAAAACTACCGCTTGGCATGACATGACGAATAAAAATTAAATCGAGTCAACCAATTAAAATAAAACACTACCATAGTATTGTAAAAAAATATTAAAACGAATTTTATACTGGGGGCAAAATCATAAATAAACACGAAAAAAATCATGTCGAATGTAAATCAAGTTAAGTTTATATCGACACATAAATAACAATAAAGATGTAAAACTCGATTAAAAAGTATTTAGAAAGTTAAGGGGTTGTAAGAGTTAATACTGAAAATTAAAGGGTAAAACTAAAAAAGAAAAAAAAAACCACATAAAGAAAAGATAAAAAAAAAAGAAAAAAATAAATGACAACACCACTGTAGCAAAGTGGTGTTGTCATTTGATATATATAATAATTTTAATCTTACTCAAGTTCTATGATATAATAGTAATTTTAATCTTACTCAATTGAACAAATGTACTATACTATTAGGGGGCGTTTGGTTCGCGGAATGTTTTGCAATTGGAATTGGAATTGGAAGTTGTATAAGAATTAGAATTTGAAGGAATTGGATTTGGAATTTAAACATTCCAATTAGAATTGGAAATTGTTGGAATTGGAATCTCAATTCCATTTTTGTTGTATTTGGTTGACAATGGAATTGGAATTGGATTTGGCATGAATTCCTTCTAATTTTTGTCAAAGAAGTACATCTCCGATGCTCATGGCTCTATGGTAAATTTCTTACAAAACGGAACCCATTTTCATGCAAATTATGCGGTTTCTGATAGTGATTCAAAAGTAAGCATTGAAGCTCCATCATCAGATATGTAACATGATACTTTGTCAACAGGGTAGTCCATAGCTACGATTGACAAAACAGACAAGTTTAAAAATATATTATTATTTCGCATCGAAACGATTCGAGTCGAAATGAGTTGCGTCAAAACAGTTCGGGTAGAAACGGTACGGGTCGAATGGTTCACGTCTAAACACTTCGGGTCGAAACGGTTCGCGTAAAAACGGACGGGTTGAAACGGCACGGGCGGAACGGTTTGAGTCGAAATGAGTTGCGTCGAAACGATATAGGTCGAACGGTTCACGTCTAAACACTTCGGGTCGAATTGATTCGCGTCGGAACGGTTCGAGTCGAAACTGTATGGGTTCGGTTCGAACGGTTCGGGTTGAATGAAACGGTACGGGTCGAAATGGTTCAGATCGAAACAGTACGGGTCGAAGCCGTTCGAGTTGAAATTGTACGGGTCTTCGGGCGAAACGGTTCGGGTCGAATGAAACGGTATGGGTCAAAACGGTTCGGATCGAATCACTACGGGTCGAAATAGTACGAGTCGAAACGATGCGGGTCGAAACGGTCGAAGATTCCAATGAATTTACATTGATTCCTTCACATATAGGAAGGATTTTGAATTCCTTTAGTTAAAGGAATTAGAAGGAATTCATGCCAAATTCCAATTCCAATTCCATTGTCAACCAAACACATAAAGATTGGAATTGAGATTCCAATTTCATCAAATTCTGTGAACCAAACATCTTAAGAGATGGAATTTAGATTCCAATTGCCTTAAATTTCATTGAATTCCTGCGAACCAAACGCACCCTTATAGTATGTAAAAAAGTAGTAAATCAATTTGGTTCTCATGCTTCCTTTACTAGACGTTGAAATAACTAAAATATGCTTGAAGAACATATTAGTTTAGTGATTTAAAAGAATATCGAGGGTTCATCAACAATCATCAATGAGAAAATCGATCTAACCATAGATGATAATTTTGGAAGTGAATAACATAATTCCGTTAAGCATTACAAAGTTGATTAAACTTCGATATGCAATTTGGATTGACTTTCATGAGGATGCAAGACAACGCGATGGCAAGTGTAGTTTTTTGAATGTGGACAGCGTGTGTGACCGCACATAGCCTCAAAGTTTACCTAAATATTAAGAAGATTTCTATCAAATATGAATGATAAGATTTTTTCCTAATTCAATTATTGCACAAATTTAATCAAGTATTAACGCGACTTTATTTAGCATTAAGATATTTTTAATGCTAAAATATATTAATTTTAAACAAAAACCTTAATTAAACAAAAAATACACAAAAACTTTTAACAACTTTAGATGAGGGATGACTAAATGTTTGTTTAGACCGTGGGGTATGGGGCGGGGGTTTGGGCGTGAGTTGGGGGAAAACGTCTAAGCCACCATCCTGGGTGGGCGTGGGTTTGAGCGTGGCCCCATTGGCGTGGGTTTGAAGCCGGACGTGGGGCGGGCTAGTAAGTGACATGGCAGGCTCTCAATGGCCAAACCAAATTCATGCCCCCAACCCAAGCCCCACCATACCCCATGGGCGTGGGTTTTGGTGGTGGGGGGCTCCCATTCCACGTGTCAACAAATGCCCCAACCCAAACCCCCCATACCCACGGCCTTAGATATCAATTTTTTCAGAGTACGAATATAGCATATGACGATAAGGGAATTTTGTTGATGAAGTGTTTACAAATTCCAAAATGTTTCATGAAAATTTGAAATTGCATTTCTAAATTAATAAACTTCATTGTCGGATTTTGATCAATGACAATTCGTGTCAACAGGATATCTACAAAATTGATGAAATGATCAATGATCGGTGGTAGGAGACGGTGATCGAAAAAGAATATTAAAAAATGAGGAAGAGTGAAGAACAATGGGTTGTGGGGTGTTATTTTAAATTTATTTTTATGAGTCAGGATATAATAGAAAGTATGTTTTATGTAAGAAGGATAAAAAGTAATCTTGACCATCTATTAAATAATTAAGAGTTAGAGATTAAATGAGTGAGGTTGAAAAAAAATGAGGTGCGTGCTTATTCTAAGGCTACACCCATTGGTGACTTTTAAGATGGGTTGGTTGCCAAAAAGTGAAAAAAATAAATAAAAAAGGGGTTGTGTTAAATACACCCAAAAGTCAACTTTCTTTTATTTTTTTATTACCAGTCAACTTTGTAACTTTTCATAAACTAATAATTTCGCATTTAATCATGGTATTGGGTCTACAACCTAACTTACTTTTTTTTATATAAACACTAGCTTAGAACCCAGTGTATTACACGGGTTGAATAAATATAATTTTATATACCAAATAATAAAAAATATATCTTTAAAAATCTCGTTTATTACACGGGTTGAATAAATGTAATTTTATATACCAAATAATAAAACAATAATCTCATTTATTACATGGGTTGAATAAATGTAATTTTATATATTAAATAATAAAAAAATTATATCTTTGAGAACTCCGTGTATTGTACGGGTTGAGTAAATTTAATTTTATATATTAAATAATGAAAAAAGTTACATTTTTAAGAAACTCATGTGTTATACGGATTGAGCACATGTAATTTTATATACCAAACAATAAAAAGTTATATCTTTATAAACCCTATGTATTATATGGATCGAATAAATCTAATTTTATATACTACATAATAAAAAAACTTATATTTTTTTTAAAAACCCCTCATAAATTTGGTTCGGTTTAATTCGAATCAAATCACAAACTTGGTTAAGTTTAATTTGAATTGATTAGAACCCCAATTTGAAAAATCAAAAACAGAATTATATTATTAGCTTATCTTCCTAATTAGTGTTTTTTTTTTAAGTTTGATATAATGTCTAATAAGTTATTTTGTATATTTTGTTTGTACTTTAAATTTTTTATATGAGTGTATTATTGTTTTTTTAAGTTTAAGATTATTGTTTTGTTTTATTATTTAAAAAATATCTTTAATTTATAACTTAAATTTGAAGATAATATATTATTAGAAAAAATAGTATGATTCTATCCGACATTCAAAGTAAGATAAGATTTAATATTAATTGATATAAGATAAGTATGAAAAGACATGAAATTACAAATATGGACGCCTTCAATGAATGACACGTGTCAATTATTGGTTTCTTTTATTATAGTAGATAGATTGAAATTAACTTTCTTTTTAATAAAACATACTAAAAAAATCTGTTTCTGAATTTTTTTATATAATAATGTGATTGTAATAATTTTAATAAAGCGTTAAATTTTTAATGTTTTTTAGTTATACATCTTATATATAAATAACAAAATACAAAATACTTCAAAAAAGCCTAACTTCATGAGCTAGAGTTTTTCTACTCGTTGAGAACGAAGCTCGATATTTATGTCTGATTCTATTGGTTTAAAAAAATATATATTAATAAAATATGTATTTTACATTTTTATCGTTCAGTTTTTTTATAATCCATTTATTAAATATTGTATCATTTTTTATTACCCATTTATTAAATATTGTATCACTAAAAGTTTGCAACTTCATAATTCGGCCAATCCGATTTTTTATGGAGTAACGAACTTGATGAATATGAATACTATGAGTAGATTCGACAGCAAATGAGAGAAGATATTTAACATCATAGAGCTCTTACAATTGCCTTAGTAAATGACGAGAACCATTATGTCATGGTGGAATTACAAGGAGGGTACCCAATACCCAATGCCTACAATCACGCCTTATTGGAATTTTTGCAACATTAACATGTCTGCGGCTGGATGGTAGACCGTGTATAGGTGGCGTCTAGAATTATATACCTAACTTTATCGTCGTGAAAGCTGGGGCGAATTTACCCTTCAAGAAGGGGTAACCTCCGTTGCCCCTTGACGCTCCGATGGTAGTGTAAATTTTGGAAAATTTTAACTTTTTTTCAATTTCGTTACCTATTTTCTTTGAAACGTTGCCCCTATAATAATTTTCTAGATCTGCCACTGCGTGAAAGTGGTTTTGTCGATCTAGGTGATTAATTGTTTTAAGAGTTAAATGCTTGGTTGGTCCCTGTGGTTTGCAAAAATTGCAAACTTGGTCCCAATGCTTTACTAATTACACTCGTGGTCCCGGAACTTGTCAAAAGTGCACTCGCTTGGTCCCTAGCCCTAACTGAAGTTAAATTTCTCAGTTAAATCCATGTTAAATGACCAAAATACCCTTGCTTATCATCTTCTTCAACCTGTAACACCACCCTCATCATCTTCTTCAACAACCCCCTTCTCTCTCTCAAACACCAGTAACCATCATCATTGGCCACCACAACCACCACCTCCGAACACCAATACCCGACCACCACCACCAGATCCGTCAACCATGGCCGAGTCAGTCCAACTTTCTCTCCTCTAGTCCCTCATTCGTCCCCGCTTCGTCCTAGCTTCTCCGACACGTGATTGTTCATCGAGCTCAGCTCACCATTTTTTTGGCACAAAGTCTTTATTTTGTGGAAATGTTGAGGGATAGACAAGTCGCCTTGTCATCCATCATCAACTCGCTTTCCAAACGGTTGTTATCTCTTGCATCGTTCTTATTAGAAAATAAAAACAACAGTGCAAAGGTATCCCAGGCTTGTTTAGGATACTGGACTCCCTGAAGGTGTTCAAGCATCTCTTCTCCAATGGTAGTCTTTAAAATAAACATCGCCTTCCCTGCTTTCACCCTCCACTTGTGAATTCAACAGTTGGTGTCAATTCTTGGAACTTGCGTTTCCTAAACGTTGGCGATTTCCCAGCCTTGAAGATATGAGATCATGAATGTTGACCAAGAATTGTAATTGGTATTGTTCAATTTTTTGATACCACCAACAACTTGGAACTCAGACATGATTACCAACAATTTAGTTAATGTGATCGATTGAACGAGTTCTTGGATTTGGAAGAAAACGAATACACCACTGGCTCCCTTCTTGAATTCGATTGCTCACAAGATGATGCTGCTGTTGTTGATCTTTGATGTCTGCTCTGTTGGGATTCAGAGTTCGTCGCAGCGGAAATTATACTCATATCTCTCACATAATCACTCGAATCAGATTGCATATTCTTGTTTGTATATGATGATAAAAACAGAGTATGCAAATTGATAAGAAACAGTGGACAATTGATCTGGTGGATTGAGTGATAAAAACAGAGAAGCTAGGACGAAGCGGGGACGAATGAGAGACTAGAGGAGAGAAAGTTGGACTGACTCGGCCATGGTTGACGGATCTGGTGGTGGTGGTCGGGTATTGGTGTTCAGAGGTGGTGGTTGTGGTGGCCAATGATGATGGTTACTGGTGTTTGAGAGAGAGAAGGGGGTTGTTGAAGAAGATGATGAGGGTGGTGTTACAGGTTGAAGAAGATGATACGCAAGGGTATTTTGGTCATTTAACATGGATTTAACTGAGAAATTTAACTTCAGTTAGGGCTAGGGACCAAGCGAGTGCACTTTTGACAAGTTCCGGGACCACGAGTGTAATTAGTAAAGCATTGGGACCAAGTTTGCAATTTTTGCAAACCACAGGGACCAACCAAGCATTTAACTCTTGTTTTAATGTTTGCACATTTACTTTTTTATTAGAGACTCGTTATTCATTTATTTATGATGAACTTTTCATTTTCGTGTTTATAATAAAGTGTCTTGATGATTTATTTATTAAAATTGATATTAATACTAATAATAGTATAGTATAATAAAATATAAAATATAAAAAAGTAACAAAAGTATTATAAAAATAAGATAAAAAACATAATTATTACTTTTGATTTTATAATAAAACATAATTATTACTTTTAATTTTATAATAAAATAATATAATAAAGTAGTTAATCATTACTAAATTTGACTTTTGGTTATATTAATCTTTATCTTGGGTATATTTATCACACCCCTAAAAAAAGCATATTCAGCCACGACCAAGTTGAGCCAACAACCTTGGTTGTTGATTTTTTTATTATTTTAACAATGCCACATGTTGGCTTATGATTGGTTATTTTATAATTATGTTTTTCATTTTAGTTTTATAACAATTAATTCTAGCTAAAACATGATTTTCTTTAATAACTTTTTAATATTTAATTATTAAAAAAATCTGAAAACATAGTGTTGTTTAACTTTTTTTTTGAACATATCGATATAAATTTTATCAAAAAACCGAGTTCATTCAAAAAAATATATATTTTTAACTATTTTTTTTTTTTATAAAAAACACAGTGTCATTTTTATTAACCGTGTTTGATGAATGTATGTGTTTTTTTATTAAAAAATTTCTTATATTGTTGTTATTTATTTTGCTTTTAAAACAAATCGGTTTCAAATGAAAATATTAAGTGTAATTATTTTTAACAAATTTATGGATAAATAATAAACATAAAAATATATATTTAATAAAAAATGTTTTAAAGGTTGGGTTGTGAATGTGAGTAAAAGGTTGGGTAGGTTGAGTTGTGTAAGTGGAAGAGAGAGAAATTAGTTTTTTATTAAAAGGTTGGGTTGGAGAAGGTTGTGGATGAAGATAGCCTAAGGGTATTCCTGTCCATCCAAATCAATAGTTTCTCTCTCATCTAATTCCCCCATATTTTTAAAACGTTAATAACTTTTTCATACGACATTATTTTTTTTTATAAAAATTGCACCATAAAGACGAGCGTTTTTTAATCTTTAAAACGAGCACACTATTTTTTATACTTCTGAAAAAAAAAGTTTTCGATAACCAAAATGCGTAAAACGCAATAGACAAAAACACAAAAGAATGATTTTTTTTTAAAACGCAATGAACTAAAAACACATAAAAATATGTTTTACCTAAAAAGCAATGGACCAAAACCACTTCAAAATGTGTTTTTTTTTTTAAAACGAAATGGACCAAAAAACACATAAAATGTGTTTTTCCTAAAACGCAATAGACAAAAAAACACAAAAGAAAGTGTTTTTTTTTTTTTTTCTAAAACGCAATGGATTAAAAACACATAAAAATATGTTTTATCTAAAACGCAATGGACTAAAAACACAAAAAATGTGTTTTTACCTAAAACACAATTGACTAAAAACACTTTAAAATGTGTTTTCTAAAACGCATTGGACCAAAAAACACATAAAAATGTGTTTTTCCTAAAACGCAATAGACAAAAAACACAAAAGAAAGTGTTTTTTTTTCTTCTTTTTTTTCTAAAACGCAATAGACAAAAAAACACAAAAAATGTCTTTTCTCTAAAACGTAATGACCTAAAAGCACAAAAAATTTTGTTGTTTCTTAAACGCAATAACCTAAAAACACAAATAAATGTTTTTTTTCTTTTTTCTAAAACGCAATAGACTAAAAACAAAAAAAAAATGTTTTTTTTTTTTCCAAAATGCAATGGGCTAAAAACAAAAAAACTGTGTTTTTATAAAACGCAGTAGGTTAGAAACACAAAAATATGCTTTTTAATTGTTTTGTAAAACGCAATTAACTAAAGAAAATGTGGTTTATAATTGTGTTTTAAAATGCAATTAGAATAAATACAATTGCAAAATAAATACAAAATAAATACAATTTAGATTCTCGCGTAACGGAATTTCTTTTGCATCTACGGATGAAACAAACATGAAAATTGATTTTGTGTTGCAGTGACAATATTAAACTCAATGAATGTTTCTAGACGATACTGACATTTTGTAATTAATTTAAAGCTTTTTGTTTGTTTTGCGTTTTACAACTGCAGGAGTTTCGCAAAAAGAGCAACAAAAAAAGTTGCAGCTCATAATTCTGCCCATTCTGCTAATGGTCGATCTCAACGTACCTCTTGAACT
The DNA here is from genome assembly GCA_030545235.1 of Helianthus tuberosus. NCBI lineage: Eukaryota > Viridiplantae > Streptophyta > Magnoliopsida > Asterales > Asteraceae > Helianthus > Helianthus tuberosus. The sequence goes on along the minus strand of JARYGA010022999.1, from coordinate 4,568 downwards.
GTTTTTTCAGGTGGATAGTTGCTGAGCGCTGGGAGAATTGAGGTTGTGGCGGTTGAGATGGTGAAAATTAAGGTTTTGGAGGTGATGGTGGCGCCCGACCCCCCGAATTTTTCGGTCAGTAGTGTTATATATGTAGTTTTCGTATAGAAATTTTTGGGTATATACGTTTTCGACCCCCAGTTCTATACAAATTTTTGGGTATATACGTTTTCGACCCCCCGTAAAAAATTTCAAGCTTCGCCACTGAATGGTTGGGGGTGTACGACGGAGTGGTGGTAGTGAATAGAGGTGGTGGTGACGGGAGTTGTTAGATTGTGAAGATAGGGTTGGGTTGGGTTTGGTGAAAATATTTATGGTAGATCAAAAAGCCATTCTTTTTTTTTTTTTTTTTTTTTCTAATTTGCCACGTGTAGGATTAGAATGGCTTCCTAGTCTTCCTACAAAGATCAAAAAATTCCTATTTGATCTTTTCCCTTATTTTTATTTGATAAATAAAGAGGTAACATTGTATTTAAAAAAAAAGACTAGTTTTTTTGCACGCCTAGAACATAACGTTAAATCGCAAACCAAAAGTTTGCTCTTTTCATAACTAAAAAAAAAACAAAGAAAGCAAATAATTTCAAATAGGGTTCGAACCCGTGTTTGACCATTTAAAAGCAAGAGTCACCTTTGGTGCGCGCTGTAATATTTTTCGTTACCAATTTGGCTCATTAGGGTATTGGTATAGTACATTCATACTTTATTTTGTAAAATGTAAATAAAACCAAAGGGAAAGCGGGAAAAAAACTTTATCAAGTTTTGAGGACTATATAGTAAATTTTAAAATGTAGGGGTAGTAACGTAAATTATTAAAGTTAAGGGTTCTAGTTAGGCACACCGCACACCTAATTTAACAAAGAAACAAATAAGAAGACATTTAATCCACACGGTACTTGAACCCGGGTCTAGCAATTTAACAGCCTAAGGCTTTTCCACCGCACCACTTTCTTAATTTATGTAAGAATCTGTTTCAAAATTTTTATGTATCCACTTTGTAAGTGAGAAAAAGCAAAAAGAAAAAAAATTACTTTGGTGCCGCCCACCTCAACGAATGTGAACAAAACACTGTTCCCGACCATAGTGTTCAAATATATAGGTAATAGGTAATAATAAATATCTAAAATAGATGTTCATCTGTCCCATATATTAATTAAATTAAAAAGTGATAATTAAATAAATAGTTGAAACAAAATTCATATAATGTATAAAAAGCTAATATTAAAGTGAAGCCAGCCAGGCCCATTTACGAAGCCGAGTAAAACTGAACGTTGAAACTTAAAGTTGGCTCATTAGGAAGAGCGTGTGGGCTTGGCGGCAAATCATCATCAGACAACCACCACAATAAAGAGAAGAAGGTTGAAGGCATGGGTGGGATATAGGGTGTGGGCCAGGGGCCCAGGGCCGGTGCCCCCTTGATCATGTCTTTTCATTTTCAAAAATTTAAATTGGAAAGGAAACTTTTAAAGCCTTTAATTTTACAATTATATTATGAGACGTGTATGAGTCATGACTAGCATTAAATAAGGGAAATTACGGTACTAATTTGAACATAGTACATTTATTTCAACGATGTAAATTAAATTTACTTTACGACCCCGCCGCAACACGCGGCGGGTAAAATTAGTATTTTTTTTTGAACGGCCGACAAATTTTTTTTATTACTTATAGCAAGATGCTATACACCAAAATTACAACTTACACCAATTCGTACAAACTTACATAGAAACTTTAACCAAAAATTCTACACCTACACCAGTTGTCCCAAGTAAGTTCCGCCTCCTTTGAACGACTTTTAATCCACAAATACGACATAGCTTTTATTTCATCCATTACTTTAGTCATGTTTGGAATAGCTTGACCAAAAATGACCTCGTTTCTCATCCTCCATATGCACCAAATAGCTACCAAAACAATCGCATAAAGAGCTTTCTTCTTTTTCCTCGAGCCGGGCTAAATCCGTGTAGAACCAGGAGATCTTTTATATCAAATGCAATTATTGGGGGAATTTTGCACCAATCCGCTATATATTGCCAAACGACTTGTGCAAAATGACAAGCAACGAATAAATGTTCACTCGTTTCTTCATAATTACCACATAACACACATACCCGGCTGTGAACCATGATGTTTCGGTTTGATAGTGCACACATAGTTGGTAGGCGCCCCATCTCCGCTCTCCACGCCACTATTGCCACCTTTTTTGGAACCCAACTATTCCAATCGAAGACCCTACTAGGCAAAGTCCTATTATGTGTGCTAATGATTTTTTTGAGAGATGATACATTAAACAGGCCTGAATCATCATATTCCCACCTTTGTTTATCGCAACCCGACACAAAACGAGCCGCCTCAAGACCTATCTGCATAACACTCGTGTTTACTTAGTGTGTTTTCTTTTGTTATTTTGTGGGTTTTTCTTTTTTAAAAGCTCTAATTAACCATTTTTTATTATGCATGTCAGTTTTCCTTTTATACACGTTTTATGCCTCTTTTTTGTACATTTCAAATGCATAAGTCAGGTCACAAATAATATGTTATGATTGTACATTATAAATTCGATTTACTTTACATTTTAGCACAACCTCAGTGCTTATATATGTTACATTGAGTTAAAACGAATACGTTGAAATGCGCATTTTCATATGATTAACACATCACATAATGCTTTGACTAATCCATATGATGTTTGCAACAGACACGCGACGCATCGCCTACAGGTCATATTACTAGTATAACTTAAAGATGAAAGTCGGTGCCGTTTTCATTTTGACTCCCTCCATTTCTTAACTAATTTTCTTTTCCTCCAAAATCTTATACAATGACAAATATACCCTCTAAGTTTCTAACTTTTCACTTTTACCACTTGGTTTTTTTCCTTTGTGTTTTTAATTTATATCACGTTTACGTGTTGCTATAATTTCAAAAAAGATGATTGATTCGTTACAACTTAATACATTTCGTTTAATCGTACTATATCTTTATACGTTTCTTTCGTGTGCTTAAACACGTTAATGTCATTGTTCTAGTGCGCTTAACGAACATAAACGTGCCCTTAAATGTCGCGCCGCAACGTGCGGGCACCTTGTTTTAATTCTTTAACTTAAAAAAAAAACTATTTCCTCACGTGTTTATTTTTATCAACGTGTCGGTATAAATTCACGTTTTGACGTAAAATGGTATATATCATGTTTCGGGGTTGGACGTAAACATTATAAATTCACATTTTGACATAAAGTTTTCCAGAATTGAGTTGGGTCTAATATAATATGTTTTCATTCCTAACTAATTTTCCTTTCCTCCTATATCTTATACAATTCTAACTTTTCACTTTTACCTCTTGGTTTTTATTATTCTTTTCCTTTTTTCCTTTGTGTTTTTAATTTATATCACGTTTACGTGTTACTATAAATTTGAAACGGGTAGTTAGTTTGTCACAAATTAACACATTTCGTTTAGTTGTACCGTATCTTTATATGTTTCTTTCGTGTGCCACGTTAATGTCACCGTGCGAGCATGCTTAACAAGCGCAAACGTGTCCTTAAATGTCGTGTCGCAGCGCTCGGGCACCTTATTTTCATTCTTTAACTTATAAAAACTATTTCTTCACGTGCTTATTTTTATCAACGGGTCGGTATAAATTCACGTTTCGACGTTGGATGTAAACGGTATAAATTCACGTTTCGACCTAAAGTTTTCCAGAAATGAGTCAGGTCTAATATAATACGTTTTCATGCTTAGTCTTATGTACTTTTTCAGTTAATTTACTTTTTGACATAAATAAAAAAACATTATTTTCTCATGTGCTCATTTTTATACGTACGTGTCGGTTTAAATTCACGTTTCGACACAATTTTTTTTGGAAACGAGCCGGGTAAAATATAAGACGTTTCATGCTTATTTTTCTATACATTTTCAGTTGGTCTACGTTTTGATGTACGAGTTACTTTGTGTTTTGACGCCACTAAGTCTTGATGCAAACGTAACGGTGGTGTGGTAGTTAGGTGGAATCCCACTAAATGAACCAACCCGGTTTCGATTTTTTTCTTTTATACAATATAATTTCGATTTGAATGCTTATATAGACTACATTGATTTATATCCGATACGTCAAAACACGTGTTTTCATATGGTTAACACATTACAAAACATTTCGACTAATCCATTTGATGTGTGCGATGTACCGCGCCACAACGCGCACTGGCCTTATTACTGGTAAATTATGAAAAAAGTACCTATAATATATAACTTGTAACGCCCTGCGTTTTCATACTTTCTATATTTAGAAACCGTTGCTTATGATTCTATTTTTGGAAACTTTGTATTCTTGTAATCGTTCTTTCGTTGTAATCAATGTAAAATCTGAGACTTGGATCATAATGGAATTCGTATTTTCCTTACATTTATGTTATACACAATCCATACATGTTCATACATTCAAAAATATTAAACATGTGATACTTTGTTCACAAATTGTGCAAAATATGTTAAACTTGCAAACTTGTAATCTATATGCTCAATTTATACAATTT